>OVBA01002820.1:0-31744 GCA_900406435.1 Lepidium aucheri
TAGTCATGAAAATTACTTTTTGTTATAATTAATTTTTTAATAATTAAAATTCTTGATTTTTTTATATTAAGATTTCTTTTAGGTTAGGAATTTTTTTCTTGTTAGGATAATCTAAAAATTGAAGAAATCTATTTAAAGATTTATTTTATCTAGTTTAAAAAAAATAAATAAATCCAAAAAAATTTTGGATCACTGGATCTGACACATGCAAAAATCATGTTAATTACTAATTTTGACAAATCCTTCTTTATATAATACTATATATGGACCCGTGCTATGCACTGATTTGTATTTATTAAATAATGCTGAATATATATTTTGAATAATGTCTTAGAAATTTATACGTTTGTAAATTTTAAGACTTAACTTAATAATAAGATCTCACATGTGGAAAATCTCTTTAGTTACTAACTTTTGAAATCCAACTTAATATAATAGGTTATAATAAGATTCGATACGTAGAATAATCTCGTTGATTACTAACTTTTGAAACTAAACTGTGTATAATATGATACTTCACAGTTTTGGATGGTTGAATTCGACATGTGGAAAAATCTGTTTATTACTAACTTCTGAAATCCTATTTTATATAATATGATAAGATTTCAATCTAATAATAGTAAAATAAAATAATAACATATTAAATTTAAAATTTTCACCTTCTTTGTTTATTTTCTTTGAATGTTCTTGATGTAAAAGAAAACAAATAAATTAAATTGGAGAAAGTTTGAAAAGTTGGAAGGTATTGACAAATCGTCTATGTGTTTATATATAACAATTAATATTTACAATTCCCTTTTAGGTTAAGGTTATGTATACAAAATTTCTTTTAATTTAGGATTATGTATACAAATAAATATTTAAAAGTATTTAGATAATTATCTGATGTTAGGATTATGATCGGAGATATATATCTTATTAGATTATGATTTTTTTATAAATATATATTATACAAAATATCATGTATATATATATATTTATGATTTTCGTTTTTTATTAATAGTTTTTAATATAATATTTTTTATATATAATAAGAATACTAATGAAAATTACTTTTTATTTGAAATAATTTTTTAAGAATGGTTAAATTAGGATTTCTTTATAGATAAATATGATTCAAAATATAATATAATATATATATATCGTTTTTTATAAATAAGCTTATAATATAATATTTTTTATATAATAAGATTAGTATTGAAAATTACTTTTTGTTAAAATTAATTTTTTCAGTAATTAATATTTTCGATTTTATTTTAGATTAAGATTTCATCATAAATTCTTTTTAGATTTGGATAAGCTAAATATTAAAAAATATATTTAAAAACTTTTTATCTAATTTTAAAAATAAATAAATTGCGGAAAATTTCGGATGAGAAACCCTTGTTTGATATTTACATAGATAACTAAGAAAATATAAAAAGATAGAAAAATGATCCGACTAAAAAAAACGAATAGAAAAATGAGAAGTTACAAGCAAGCAAAATAAAATCAGAATCTGCAGTCACAAATAAGAAAATGACGAAATTTTGTGTAGAAAAAAACTTAGACAAGTAACGAAAACAGAGAGAGATATATATAGTATAAGGTAGTCTCCATTGAACAAAAAGTAAAGGAAGAGAAGAAACAAGAGACATGCAAAAAGACGATGAATCGGGCTCGGGTTCGGGTTACAGGTCGAACTACTTGATTGTTCGGGCACACCGAGGTGGGTATAGAGACTTGTTTCGTTACGGTGTGAGGGGAGACGAAATGAGCAAGGCTAAGTTCTTGGAGCGGCCTCAAAACCACGAGTTGAGCCCGATGTTAGAAGCGGAAGATCACCGTTTTGTAATCGTTGTTTCCATTCTGGTCCGTAAGATCATTGGACTTTTACGAACGCCAATGGAATACACAGGTTTCTTTATTGACTTCTTCCTCAATCTCTTGTCCGAGAATGGTGGCTTCTTTGGTTTGCTTCTCCGTATTATTCAAGGTAATTCAATATTACTATTTACGAACTTCAATTTTTTTTGAGTTTGGATGATTTTTAATATTAATTAATTGTGTTGACAGCGAAAGTTATGATACCAAAAAGAGGCTCTGTGACGTTTGTTAGTACAATTGGGCATCTTGATGGGAGAATCGGTCTGTTTAAGGAGTGGAATTTCGTCGAACACTTGGAGGACATTGACTCGGTCAACTCGGGCTTTTCTGGAATTGTTAAAATCGAATTGGGAAGTCGTCGGCTTATGGATTTGTGTGTAATGGCGTCGAAGCTTGCGTATGAGAACGCCAAGGTTGTTGAAAACGTCGTCGATCTCCATTGGAAGGCAAGTTAATTTGTTAGGAACAGAAACTTCAAACACATTTCATGACTAGAAAAAGTTTCCAACTTTCTAAAGTTTCTATCTTTTAATGTCCGCAGATGAATTTGGTGGAGTTCTTGGATTGTTGGAATGGTGAGAATTAGATAGCGAGCGTTTGGTCTTTCATGCATTGCTTAATTAGGCAGTTGTCCTTTATGTTTGGTGATCTGATTTTGTCTATTTTTGTAGATTATCAGGAGCAGATGTCAACACAAGCTTTTATATTTACGGATAAGCAGAAAGATGCAAACTTGATAGTAATCAGCTTCAGAGGTACTGAGCCGTTTGATGCAGATGATTGGGGAACAGATTTCGACTATTCGTGGTATGAAATCCCCAATGTGGGAAAGCTTCATATGGGTTTCCTCGAAGCCATGGGTTTAGGCAACAGAAACAACACTCCAACTTTCCATTACAATATATTCGAACAATCCTTCTCCGAGGATAACCTAGACATGGTAAAGAGAACCGCCTATTACGCAGTCCGAATCATTCTGAAACGTTTACTTTTGGAGCACGAGAACGCCCAATTTGTAGTCACAGGTCACAGCTTAGGAGGTGCTTTAGCGATACTCTTTCCTACATTGCTGGTGTTGAAAGAGGAGACAGAGATTATGAAGAGACTGCTTGGAGTTTACACTTTTGGACAGCCGAGAATTGGGAACAGAGAAATCGGATTATTCATGAAAGCTCACCTGAATCAACCCGTGGACCGATATTTTCGAGTCGTTTACTGCAATGATCTTGTCCCACGATTGCCTTACGACGATAAAACTTTCCTCTACAAACATTTTGGACTCTGTCTTTACTATGACAGCTTCTACAACGAGACAGTAACATTATCATTACTTGAACAAACTTGGGAATTTCAAATTTGTAAAATGACAAACTAATTTACGTATTGATGGTTTTCTTTACTATTTGACAGAAAGCAGAGGATGAGCCGGATCCAAACCCTTACGGTATGCGTTATGAGATTTTTGGTCATGTAAACGCGGTTTGGGAGTTGGTGAGAGGCTTGACGATGGGGTACACTCATGGATCGGATTATAAAGAAGGATGGTTTAGAATCTTGTTTAGGCTCATAGGGCTATTGATTCCAGGTCTATCGGATCATTGCACGACTGATTACGTGAACTCGGTTAGGCTTGGACCTGAGTATGACCTTCAGATGTCTCCTCTTTGAAGAGTGCTCTGTTTGTTTCTTTGAACCCCAACTTGGTTATTTCTATAAAATTGTCAAAATTAAACTTTTATTCTTATTATTAGTTTATCGTGGCATTGATTACAACGAGAGGCAAAATCAAACAAGACCAAAAGTGACTTCTTTGTTCAAAATGAAATTAAACCAAAACTTCGTAAGGATTTCAAAGTACATATGAAACTCTTTTACACAACATCATCCAAACTTGGCCAGCTCAATCGGCGGATAAAGTCCCTCTCTCTGCAAAATAACCCATGAAAACGAGAAAAAACCCAAAAGATTTGGCTCTTTAGGTCAAAAAAAAGGAGACAAGATTCTTCAGGGTCATTGCACACCAATTGAAGAGAGAATCAAAAATACTTGGAGAGGGTTCAAGCCATGCAACCAACAAGAACGGAGAGCTTCAACATCAATGGAGTTCCGAGAAGAGAAGAGAAGAGAGATGAGGAGGAGAGGGATATATACATATATATATAGTCATATGTAGAGGTTAATTAGAAGGAGAAATCAGAGAGATCTCTCTACTCATCGCCATGGATGTACCAGCAACAAAGCATGGTGGCGCAACGACGGAGAATGTAAAGACGGGCTCGTTGTTCCTTCACCAAAGAAACGCATTTGCTAGTAAAGGCATGACCTTTGTTGAACTTTCTCTTGAATTTTGCCATGAGGTTGACTATTAGGGTATATATGTATAGTTTAATGATCAAATATTGAAACTTTGGGTGCTTCCCACCAAAAAAGAACAAAAAAAACCCTTTTATGGGTGAAGCAAGAGAGTGCAGATGGAAGATTTGTGATGAATGAGATAAAATGATGTTGATGAGTATATATATAGGAGGAAAAGAAGAAAGAGATATAGTAAGTACAAAGGAAAGTTAATTAAGAGGAGATGAACATGGTCTAGATTTTTTTTGGTTCATTGACATTGGTATTTGCATGGCTTATTTTGGGTTATCAAGGAACTATACTTTCATGAAATCATAACTTTAGACATATATATATATATATTTTATTATATCTTTCTCTAATCTATTATATTATCATTATGGTCTGCCTACACAAAAATGTATATCAGTTATGAATAAAATATAGTCTTGAAACTAATGGTAATATTTTTTTGTTATATCATACTGTTATTAAAATGTAAGAAACGCGGTAAACACAGCTGTTGATCCATCCATAGTATTTGAATTTATAATCCTTAAACATGAAATAATTAACTTAACAACATCAACATTAAATAATAGAGTTCGATACAATAATTAAAACTGAAAGAAAAGAAGAAAGAGTAGAAAAGGGAGAAAGGTAGGCTTAAAAAGGGGAGAGATGTTGAAAGAAGACAAAAGCATTGAGATTGGGTTTAGGGGAACATGTAACCGGCAATCCTATCTTCGGTTTCTCCACTTGAGCTACGTTTTGTTTGCTTCACTTCTCTATTTCTTAATCTCATCTTTTATATTTTTAACCAAATTTAATTATTACAACTAAAAACTCATCTTTTAGAGCACAAATAATTGGGTTAGATCGATCGAATAATAAAAATGAATCACATGTGTGGCAGTTAGTAGTAGTTCAAGTACACTAATTGATTTTGTTCTACTTAAATTTTTTTTTATCAATAATTAGATCAAAAAGTTCTATCTATAGTCTAAAATTTATTTTCTAAAACTTCTTTTTAATTTACTAATAGTAGCCGGATCATTTTAACTAAAATTCTTATTTGTATTTTGGTTTATGTAGAAAAAATATTTTACTCCATTAATTGTCTAACATTAACAATGTCTGAATCTAAAAACTCGAAGTTCTGAACCTCTTACGATAAAAAATAAAATGAAAATAGACAACTTTTTATGTTTAAGGTTTTTTTTAACGGAAATGTCGCATTGATAAATATAATATCCAACAGAACTTTCGTTAGTGATTAAACCGGAACATGGAGTTTAGTTTAACGCTAACTAAAGATCCTAATAAAACGACAGATTTGAACTTAGATATTCAAGAGTTTAAACTGGCTATTCCAACAATTACTAGAGTAATTACTATAAATCTAAAGATGTATGGTTCAATTGATCTTCCTTCTCTAGCCTTAACTGAAGCGATGCTGGGGCCTTAAAACCTGAATCCTCTTTCAAGACACGCAATGACTCTTGTGAATTCTTCGTTGTTAAGCCTCCTGCTTCGAACTGTGTCCCATATGTTCGTAATACCCTCTGCATTGTTAGCAGTAGTCTGTGCGAGCTGCCTTGTTGATTGTGCTGAAACTATTGTTGTGGTAGCTGTGGTTTCCTTTGACTGAACCTCCATTGGAGACAGAGCAATAGATGGAGTGGCATGCAGTTCTTCATTTCCTTCTGTCTCAAGCAATTAGTCTGCTGCTTGTATCATACCACAAGGAGTCTGGATAGGTAGTGAGTGGAGCTTATCAAGATGATAATGGAGATACAAAGTGTAAAGGGGCATTGTGGCAGCGTAGCCAATCTGGTATGGTAGTACCGATATAGTCTTGGAAGAGATTGTCCTTAATCACGCTTCTAGCTATGAGGAACTGCCAAGAGTCTTTTTGTGAAGGAATGTGATGGAATTCAACTCCGGTCCCGTGTTCCATGATGCTCTTAAGCTGTTGTAGTTGGTGTTGGTACCTTGGCCATCTATCTTGCTGAGTAACTATCTCATATAGCTTATCATTGTCAATCAGAATATTTATTGGGAATAAGTGCAAGTCAATAATACTTTGCGTGAGCCACAGAAGTCCTTGTATTCTTACTTGCATTCTGGTACCCTAGCTAAAGATTGTGTTGTCTTGCGTGCCAAGTATTCTTATCCTCTCTATTCTGTATGACAAATCCTCCCCCATGTAAATTGGATTGGGTGTTGAACATAGTATCCCCCATGCATAGTACTTGCTAGCTCTGACCTGTAGTCTATTCTTTTCAGACCTCAATTTTGTTGGGCTTATTCCTGGAGTAGTTTGTTCTTCTTGTATCCATAACCATTGATTTGCTTCCACTTAAGGCTTCTTGCAGCTTGCTCATTAGGTTTGGTTGCTTATTTTCAAAAAAAAAATCAAGTTCATTGTTTTCCATATGCACCATAGTACCCAAGGGAAGCTTAGTCTGATTTCTTTTGGGATATTGGTTTTCGTAATCATCAAGAAAAGATAAATAAAATTGCCTTCTAATGTGTTTCTATGAAATCCCTTTACTGGTTCCGGAATGTTGGATAACCTCCAAAGCTGTATGGCTGGGTGGCATAGGAACAACATATGATTAATAGTTTCAGGATCAGAATGACATATGCTGCATGTTGGTGTAGTAATTATCTTTCGGTGATGTAGTTGATCCTTAACAGCCAAAGCTCCTGATAATGCATTCCACATGAATATCTTAAGTTTTGAAGGAGCTTTAAGTTTCCAAATCTTAGCTTTCGAAGCTGTTTTGTAGTCTATCTGGTCTGTCCTTTGTAGCCCCCACTGGTATGCAAATTGCTAATCAGCCAATTTCCACTCTTTACCGTATACTCTCCAGATGCATTGTAGCCCCACAACCAATCATCCTGTTTACTTAAGTCAGGAGAGATTGAAGTTATACGTGGTATATCCATTGGGTGAATCATGTCAACAAGTATTTCTAAATCCCATCCATTAGCATTTAGCAAATTACAAACTCTGAGATTCACGTTAAGTCTGGTTTCTCTACTAATTGGAGCTCTTGGTGTTGAATCCATTATCCATTTTGTAGTCCATACATATGTATCTCTGCCATTACCTATGTGCTTGATTAGTCCTTTAGCTAGGAGTCCTCTTCCTTTTAATATACTTCGCCAGCCATAAGACGGTCTATATCCCAGGGAACAATCAAGGAAATTCTGCTGCGGGAAGTATATGGATTTGTATGTTCGAGCAAGTAGTGATGTCCGTTTGTTAAGAATTCGCCAAGCTTGTTTTGCAAGCAATGCAATATTAAAATCACCAAAGTCTCTAACTTCTAATCCTCCTTGTGATTTTGTTTTTTGAACTTGTTTTCAAGCAACCCATGGTATCTTATTTCTATCCTCTTCTTTATTCCACCAATATTCTCTGACTACTCTTGTAAGTTTCTTGCATTGCAATTTATCCAAAAGGAAACATGACATCACATAAATTGGAAGTGCCATTGCCACAATTTTTAGCATAACCTCTTTACCACCAGTTGTGAGGGATTTAGCGAACCAAGAAGTGGTTTTCCTTTTAAGATTCTCTGAAATAAATCGTAGAGAGTGCGATCTTGATCTTGAGAATGAATCAGGGAGTCCTAAGTATCTTTCCATCCCATTTGATGAGGTGATTCCAAGTAGGTTTCTGATTTCTATTTTGATGTTTTCTGGAATTTTACCAAATGTAATGGCATATTTCTCAAAGTTTACCCTCTGTCTTGATACTTCTGCATATTCTTCTAGAAATTTTTTGAGATTTCCTGCTTCCTTTTTATTAGCTTTGCAAACGAAAAGACTATTGTCTGTATAAAGCAGGTGACTGATAGTAGGTCCTAAAGGATGAAATTGTATACTTGTGAGCCTGCCTTGCGAGCTAAGGTAACTGGTTCTACTTATTAAAGCTTCTGTACAGAGAATGTAGAGGTATGGTGAGATTGAGTCCCCTTGTCTAAGTCCTCTCTGTGGTTGCACTAGCCCATGTGCTTGGCCATTAATGAGAATAGAATATGTTACTGTAGTGATGCAACTCATGATGAGGTTGACCCATTTCAAATCAAAACCAAGTTGTAGCAACACATCCTTAGTGAAGTTCCACTCTAGTATGTCATAAGCTTTAGATATGTCAGTTTTGACTAGCATATAAGCAGCTTTACCCTTTTTACTGGTATTGATGTGGTGGATAAGTTCATGAGCTATCATAATGTTGTCTGATATCAGTTTCCCCGGCATGAAAGCTCCTTGAGAGTCCGATATAATATCCTTTAACATCGGTTGTAGCCTTCTGGTTATGATCTTAGAGATAATCTTATACATTACCGAGCATAAACTGATTGGGCGGAAGTCAGTCATTAGAATTGCATTATCTTTCTTGGGTATGAGACTGATGTAGGTGTAGTTCCATTCTTAGGGTATTGAACCTCTATTAAAAACCTCCTTGACTTCTTTTGTTAGTTGTGGTTCCAGTATATCCCAATATGTCTTGTAGAAAGCACCAGTCATCCCATCAGGACCTGGAGCACTCTCTGCTTTGATACTGCAGATGGCTTCTCTGATTTCTCCAGTAGTAATTTCCTCCATGAGTTTATTGTTCATGTCTTGGTTGACTTTTTGTTGGATATGTCTGGTGAAGCTGCCACTAAATGATGAGCTTTGTGAGGTGAACAAGTCTTTGAAGTATTGAGTAGCGATTTCTCCTTTGGAACCTTCCAAGTAGTGGCTGTGACCCTCATTGTCTTTCAGGTAGTTGATTTGATTCCTTTTTCTATTTCTATTTACCCAAGCGTGAAAAAATTTGGTGTTGGCATCCCCATCTCTCATCCATTTTTGTTTGGCTTTTTGCTTCCAATAGTCCTCCTCCAGCTTGACTTATTCCATTAGTTCTGCTTTTACTTGGCTAATTAAACTGATGTTGGGATTCCTTTTTATTACCTCCAACTGTAACTTTTCTTTGAGTTGATCTATGTTATTTGCCAAGTTGGTTAAATTACTTTTCTTCCACTGAGAAATTCCTTGTCTACAAGCTCTGATTCTGCTAGCAACCTCCGCATCAGTGTCCATGTTCCAACATTTCCTAATGATTTTCTTGAACCTTTTGTTTTTGGTCCATCTGTTATCAAAGAAGAATATTTTGGAGAATACATATAATTCTGTAACCACATTTATCATAATAGGTCTGTGGTCTGAGCCCATAATGTCCATATACGTTGATGTGGTCTGTGGGAACAAACACATCATATCTGAGTTAGCAAAGACCTTATCTACTCTGATCTGAATCCACTATCCTCTCCTTGATCCCATCCATGAGTATCTTGGACTATTGCTTGAAATTTCCTCCATATCACATTCCTCAATCATGTCCTTAAAGGATTGCATCGTCCAATTCTGTCTTAATGGTCCTCCTAGCTTTTCCTTATTATCTCTAATTTCATTGAAGTCCCCTATAAGCATCCATTATGATCTTTTTGTTGAGTTAATTTTCCTAATTTGATCCCATAATGATTGTCTGTAACGGTGAATCGGGTGCCCATAAACAAAAGTGATATAGATGAAGTGTTTTCCCAGCTTGAGCCTAGTGTCAATTATATTCTTGTTGACTTGCAATACTTGCAAGTCATTCGAATGTTTCCAGAACAGAGCTAGTCCTCCACTTTGCCCTTATGGTTCTATAGTATATATATTCTTATATCCTAGCCAATCCTTGACTTGGTTAACAAAAGGTAGAGTGTTTTTAGTTTCTATGAGGAATATGTAGTCCGGAAATAAAGTTTTCCTTATTTCCTTTAGTCTTTGAATTGTCAGGTCATTCCCCAATCCCTGACAGTTCCAGCTCAAGATAGTCATGGAAAATTGGGTGACTTAAGGATAGTCACCATACCTGCTTCTGCTTTTTTGTTAGTCTGTGGTTGGGTAGAAGAAGAGTCCTCACTGATCTTGCATTTCTTTGTGTTGTCTCTTACGTATGTAGTTAACTCCTTATCAGTGTTAATTTCTTGTGATGTTTCCTTGTGGGGTTCCAAAGTTTGTTCCAAAGTTTGGGATCTCTTAACTAGACTTGTGTTAAGCATAGGTGTGTGAAACTGTTCTTCTATTCATGTCTTTTCCTTATCCACAAGTGTGCCCCTTGTGCTCTCTTTTGTATTATTTTGTCTCATGGTATCATCCCTCTGTTCCTTAATCTGTAAAGTTTTGCTGGTGGTAGCTGGGACCTTAGTTTGTAATTTGTTTTCCTTCTTGAGAAGTTTATGGTCCTTAACCTCTATAGCTACTTTAGTTATGTGCGGTGTAAGGCGGTTTTGGGAACTTGACCCACTTGCTTCTATTTCATGAGTGTAACTAGGCTCTGTTTCTTTGTTGACTGCAGTGGTATTTGCATGTTGATTGGCGTCGTCCGTAGCTTCCTCCTCTATTATTGGTGATCCAGGTGGTGACGGAGAAGCTAACCATGGGCAATGACTCTTGTCATGCGTTAACCTAAAGCAGAAGTAACATGATTTCCTTACTCTCTCAAACTCAAAGGGTACTTTTATAACCTTTCCATCTGGAAACCTGAAGGCTCTCTGAGGCCGGAGAGGACTTGTAATCTCATACATGATTCTGACTCTAGTGAAACTGTGAAGAGATGTTCTGTTTTCATCGAAATCCACTTCCATCACATCTCCGTACAAGCTACCAACTGCTCTAAAAAGATCTACTGTGCGGAGATTTAGTGGGATATTGTAGATTCGTATCCATAGAGGAAATTTGGTGATGCATTCTTCCTCTTGCATATCTTGTTTTGAGCGGACAGCCAGACCCCAATCTTCAAGGTTCCACAACCCAAATCGAGTAACCGCAAGTAGGGATTCTTCTGTTGGGAAAATAAACTGGAAGTGATCTTGGGAGATAACAGCTCCAACTATCCTAGCGTATGTTTTCGAGATGCGAGGTAAAGTGATCATGGCTTTGGCCATGTTTTGCTTTCTGGGATTTAATAGTCTTCCAACCAAGACAAACCTGTTTCCTTGCTCATTAAGGTAATTACCAGAGGGAGAAAGATCAACCGGATCCTCTTCTAATTGAAGCGATTCAAAGGCGTCTTGCAGATCTAATTGCATGTCTAAAAAGAAGAGGTGAAACTTCTTTTCTGAGTCAAGAACAGATTTCCTTTCTTTGTTTCAGTTTTGTTGAGATTCGGATCCGACTTTGGAAGATTACTGTGCGATTTGTGCTTCGTTCTCTTCTTTATGGCTTAGATTGTGCTTGATTTAGACATGCATTGTGTTTTACCGATGGTTGGTGATCAAGGATGAAGCGAGAACAAGGAAGAATTGAGGAGAAGGATGTGGTAGTATGTTCTATCTAATTATCTATAGTGATCAGTGATTTTGCTTGCTAGTGTAGGTGGATAAGCTTAGATCATTGAAGGGATTAATGGGTTGGCAAGAACCAGCAACTAATTCTTAGTTCTGGTGAGTTACTCTGTTTTTCTTTCTCAAGAAAACGGAGGAGTGTTCCAGGTTGTTAACCACAATATCTTTTGATGATATAATTTAATCTTTATAAAAAAAAAAGTGTTTAAGTTTAAACTACTCAAAATGTATTTTTTTTTAAAAAGGTTATAGTTGAAATTTATTATATTGTTCCTTCCATTTCCTATAAAGAAAAGATATAAGTGAATTCACTTAAATTGTAAACTGGTAACAACAAGTAATATAAACTATAATAGCATTTTCTAGATCGTAGTTGGACGACAAACCATATCAAATTGGATTTGAAAACATTATCTTTAACCATTATCATAAATAAATGAATTACACAAACTAGTTGACAAAAAAAATTAAAAAATAATAACTACTAGAATCTGAAAGCAAGATTGTGATTTGAGACTGTTCCCGTTTTCGTATCATTCGGTGCGGTTTTACAACTGGTAGAACAAAATCATCTCTCTTGATTTCTTCCTCAATTTTCTAATCAGTTCTGCATCACTAAGTGTATCTGCTTACTTTATCATAACAGATTGGATCACATTTGTATATACTAACAATTATATTTATACTGGATTTTATTGTCGGTATGAGACACCAAGGCTTCTAAGCCCAACTAGGATCAAATATTTGATTATGTTATTTGTAGATACGTCCAAGTTCCAATAAACTATAATAGAAGAATAACATCCGTTTCTCACTTAATGGCTTTCAGAATGAATCGGCCTAAACGATCAAGGCCCAATAAACTATACAAGGATTGCATCCGTTTCAACTCTAGTCCGCGTTTTGAATATATTGGGTCTTATTTAGGACTCTCTTAACCCTTATAGGAGATTTTTTTTTGTTATGTGTTAACCATAAACCAGACTTTAAATTTCTTTGAATCTAAAAGGAATGGTGTACATAAAAGAGTTTATTTGTAACGCCCATGTTCGACTGACCCAAGAACGCACTAGATGCGGTACATGGATATAGTACGTACGACCGGACTAAACTTGGCCTATAGGTGCGTTCTGGCTAAGAAAAGCATTGAGAAGCCTCTAAAAAATGATCAAAATCAGATTTATACATGAAAAATAAGCTAAGTACAGAATTTAGGACAAGAACCTAAGATTTGGATAGAATCAAGTGGATTGGACTGCACGGTCGTGCGGACATGATTTGTCCAAGATCGGACATGAACCTAGGAGGTTTGGACATGTTGTGTCTAGTTTTGGACAAGGTTTAAGGTTTAAGACAAGTTTGGTCTGTGTTTGGACAAGTCTGGTCCGTGTTCGGACATAAGGTGTTCACGTTCGGACAAGGGTTCTCGTTTGGACAAGGGTTTGGTATGTGTCCGAACGGGTGGCCTAAGGGTAAAATGACCAGAATTGATGTGTTTTGGACCTTGGGTTATTTTGAGTGGGTTTGAGCCCGGTCCAACTAAAAAAATGAAGGCTAGGGTTAGATTACCCTAAGGGTTATAAATAGGTGCCTAAAACCACCCTAAAAGGCTAATCCACAGATTAACTTAAGAATTAAGAGAGAGAGAACTCGAAGGAGGCTGAGAGAGATCGATCTAGTTAAGGCAAGGAAAAGGTTGAATTGAGTTCAAGGTTTTGCTAGGATTGGCAATTCGAACCCCATAGAGCAAAAAGGAACCCAAAATCATTTAAGGCAAAGGTAGTTGTAACCGTGAGTTTGACCTAGATCCGTGTTTGGTAATAGGTTAAGTAGAATCTTAGAATGGTTAGGTTGAACGATTGATTGTGAATGGAAGGTCCATGTGGGTCGATATTGAGATTGAGAACCGTGTGGTTCGTGGCCTGTGACTTGCAAACCAAGTGTTTGGACCTGTGACCTATGAACCTTAGGGTTCAGACCTGAAATTGTGAAATAATTCTTGACTCAAAAATTACTTTGGCTGATTCGGATGTACCCTAGGTAGTCAAACTGGTTGTTTGAGCAAGCTCTGATTAATGATTGTTCTATGATTTGATTTGATTTGTTATTGAATGCTTGGTCTGGTTATAGTCTAATGAGACGGGATGACCAAACCACTAAGCAATTCTGTTGATATACAATCTGCGTGACTGGAGGTAATGATTCGACCAATGATCAAGAAAGTGTCTAATAGGAGCAAGACCAAGGCAGGACAGAGAGGAGGTGGAACTAGGTATGGGTTTTGGGAGTCCGATTGATGTTATTTAAGATTGAGCTTGAAGTTTAGTACCGATTTCAATATGTTATGTTTATCACTTGATGTTTATGAAACTTTGAATTTTAGTTATGAATAAGAATGAAACCAAGTTTTATAAATTATTTGGGCTTGTCACATCATTATAATCAAAATTTTGACTTAGTGAGTAGTGGAACAAGAATTGGTTAAGTGTTTGGTCTGCCCAAGACCAAAGTAGAAAGCGTGGTACACGAGTTTAATGAGTTGGGTTGTTACAATATTACTTTTGTTAATGAGAAACTAACAATCAGAAATAAGAATCTAACTAAAAAATTCAATAAACAAATTTACTAGAAATAATAAGCTGCTTTTTTCTGGTCAATCAGCGGGACCATGCCCCAAATTTATTCATTCAATAAAACTAATATCATGAGTTCAAAGTAGAAAGTCTAGGGAGGGCTAACCCCTCAATATCGTCAACCAAAAGATCTCAAACCACATCCGGTGCAACAGTAAAAGCATGTTATCCTAAAGGTAAGGTAAAAGCGTGATTAGCAAGGCTATCTGTAATTCGGTTCGCCTCTCTAAACACATGTGAAATTTGGACATTCCAGTACTTCAATAAAAAGCCATGACACAAGCATGTCAGGAAAGAAATAGGATGAGTATCCTCAATCCCTTTTGTCAATAATCCCACGACCAGCTTGGAGTCCACCTCTAAAGCCAAATGTGTAATTTATTTCTTCCAAGACAAATATAAAGCATAGTATACACCCCATAGTTTCACTAACGGAGCTGTACAACGTCATATATTCAACGAGAAACCACCAATCCACTAACCTTCGACATCTCGTAGTACACCACCAGCTGTAGCCAACCCTGGATTACCTCTCGAGGCCCCATCGGTATTCAACTTCACCCAACCTGGACTCGGTACAAGCCATTTAATCAACCTTGTTGCCCGAGGACTCGAAATGATGGGTGAAGAAGCCTTCAAATTTGCATTATGAACCTCCATGACCTTTTCCAAAACAAACTGAGTCTTATCCTTGCGCATAACAACAGTATTAAAAACATATCCACATCGCCACTTCCAACCCCACCAAACTGTCATAGCAAATATTATAGGCCATGGACAATTATTTGTGTGAGAGCATTCTCCCCAAGATTTTCGTATAGCCATGCAAGAAGAGGCATTGAAAAGAAAGAATCTCGCCTTTGTGGAGGTACAAGATGATATCAAATCCCGCCAATAGAGGGAAAATCACGGAGGACATGTAAGATTGTCTTATCACCTCCTTGACACACTTGACACATACCAGAATCACACATATGTAGCTTATGTCTTTCCGTATTTTTCAAGATTACTCGATGCACTCCAAGCCATAAGAATAATCTGACCCGTTCAGAGACTTTCACAGTCCACACTCTTGCAAATAAGGCAGACATACATGGTCGAGGTCTACTCTCATAAGTGATAAACTCATGAGCTGAGCCAACTGAAAACTTGCCATTAGGAGCATGACCCCAACTAACACGATCTCCAATACCCGTAACTACATCCACAACATATGCTCCCAACAACAATTGCATGTCATGCAGTAGATATTGATCAAGAAGGGCTCTATTCCAGCCACCGCTTTGTGCTCCACATATCACCTAGAGTTATAGAAACGTAATCATCCGCAAGATTATCAAGTAGGTGGTCCGTCAAAGGAGAGTTGAGCAGCCATTTATCCGTCCAAAACAAGGCAATCTGACCATCACCAATGACCCAATGTAACCCTAGGATAATTACTTCTTTCATACCCGAGATGATGCCTTTGAAGGTTAACAAACAATTACCTGCTCTTTGCAGCCAACGTGTATCCTTAACATCCCCTATATTATATTTAGAACAAAGAAGCATAGCCCATAAGCTCGAGTTATCATTCAAGAGACGTCAACTAAGCTTTGCTAAGACGGTTATATTTATATTCCTTGATGTTCGAAACCCAAGACCACCTTCTGATTTCTTGCAACATAAGCTATCCCATTTAATAACTGAATCTGTGATTGATCAGGTGTATCTCCCCATACAAACAATCTCGAGATTCTATCTGAGGCCAGCAATGTAGATGCGGGTAACATAATCATACTCATCGTATGAATTGGGATCGACAATAAAAAAGCCTTCGTAAGAGTCACTCTTCCTGCCATGCTTAGTGTTCGGCCTTTCCAACCAGCAAGTTTAGAAGACACACGAGCAATAATATCTCCAAAGGTCTCTCTGTTTATCCTTTTTTGGAGAATAGGAATACCCAAGTACTTCCTCAAATCCTTTGTAGTCAAAATACCACTAGCCGAGTTAATAGCCTATACAAACTCACAAGATATATTCTTTGAAAAATAAATCTTAGATTTCTCCAAACTTATCTCTGTCCCGAGGCAGCACAAAAGCGCTCAAGGATGCATCTTATCACCTGAATTTGCTCCATAGATGCTTCAGCGGATAGGATCAAGTCATCCGCGAAGCAGATATGTGATAATAAAGGTCTTGTACGAGCAACCTTAATCGGTTTCCACAATTTCTCCAAGACCGCCTGCTCAATTAGATGACACAAACGTTCCAAACACAGCACAAATAAGTAAGGGGATAAAGGGTCACCGTGACGTAAACCTCTCGATGGCTTAAAAGGTTTTGTTTTCTCCCTGTTCCATAGTAAAGTCATGTCCGGACCTGAAATTGCTTTCATAATCCAGTTTGTCTAGCCATCCGGTAATTGTAACGCCTTTATTGTATCTTCTAAAAAGTCCCATCGAATTCGATCGTACGCTTTTTCCAGGTCTAATTTCAACAACATCCATCCCTTGCGACCTGATTTGTGACGCATTGAATGAACTACCTCTTAGACAACCACAACATTATCTGTGCTAAGACGTCCTGGAATAAAGCTCGACTGGGCTGGTCCAATAATCTTAGGCATGACCGACTTTAAACGAAGGACCAAAATCTTAGTAATGATCTTAAAAATAACATTACATAACCTAATAGGTCGAAACTGAGTAATGTATTCAGGTTTTCCCACCTTCGGTATCACAATCAAAGCATCGTTAGCTCCGTTGACAAGGTTACCACTCGTGAAGAACTCCAGAATAAAGTCTGATACTGAGTTCCCCACTACATCCCAAAAATCATGAAAGAACACGAACTGAAAACCATCTGGCTTCGGGACTTTGTATTTGCCCATACTCTGCATGAAAAACTCAATCTTAGCACGAGTAAACAGTCTGGCCAACCTAGTAACATCTGCAGAAGAAAGTGCGACAAACCCGTCACTCGGAAGAGGTACATGAATTTCCTCAACAGATTCAAGTGAGGACAAGTGTCGGTAGTCAGAAATAGCTAGCCTTTCGAGCTCATTACTGTCCGAAATCCAAATACCATCTTGGTTCTTTAAAGTTTCAATCATATTCCTCTTACGACGAATGATCGTAGAAGTATGGAAAAAGGACATATTATGCTCCCCCAAATTCCTCACGAGATTTCTGGAACCATATTACCTCCTCTTGCTCCAAAATAATCTCAAATTGTTTCAAAAGTTCTTCTTCCGGCAAAAGAAGATTATCCAAAACCATAACATCTAAGGCTTTTTTAATGTGCTTTATCTCATCCAATACTCGTTCTTTCTTACGTGTAACATCACAAAAAACTTCTTTATTCCAAATCCTTAGAGTGCGTTGTAGTGAGGCAAGAGCTTTCGTTGTACTGATAGTAGAATCCCAAGAATTATGAATTAGCTCCTTGGAGCCATCAAGTAAAAGCCAAGCCGCTTCAAAGCGAAATGGACAACGTCTTGGGTCCTTTGCCACTTCCGGGGTCAGCTATACATAAAGTAGGGCATGATCTGAAGACAAAAGAGGTAAATGAGAGACTGAAGCCTCTTGCCATTTCAATCTTGCAGATGAAGAACAAAGAACCCGATCCAACCTCTTCGCTATACTCATATGCGTAGAACAGCCCCTTCGCCACATAAAACGATTTCCTTTGAACCCCATGTCAATAAGACAAGAATCCTAAATCCACTGACTAAAGGCAAGGGAGTCTCCCAAAAATCTGCCATTACCTCCACTCCGTTCATCAAGGCAAACAATAGTATTGAAATCCCCACCAACTAACAATGGTTCGGAGATACCTGCAACCACATCCCGCAAACGACTCCATAGTTCTCCTCGTCTACTCACGGACGGAGCAGCATAAACTGCAATAACATGAATGCTTTCCGAGCCATCGTTCACGCGAAGGTGAACAAATTGATCATAAGATTCCACAATTGTGATCACCCCCAAGCTCTCTCGCCAAAGTATCCAAATAGCACCACTTTGGCCTATAGCATCAACTCGTTAAGAGTTCTCAAACCCCAAACCTCGACAAATACGATCCGCATTACTTCCTCCAGCATGAGTCTCAAACAAAGCTACCATATCAATCTTAAATTTCTTCAAGATATAACAAATTGAACGACAAAAATTAGGTTTATTTTCCTCCCGGCAATTCCAAAAAGGTTATTCATCATAAAATGACTATAACAAAGGGAAAGTAATACCGGGGCGACTCGTTAGCAACCCACACCATCAGCTGTACAAACAGATACATTCCTTGGCGTCTAACTCAGTCTTTAGGAACCTTGACTATATCCACAGTTTCTTCAGTAGACGTCTAACTCAGTCTTTTTTTTACCTTTTTTTTTTCTATCACTTAAGCGAGAAATTGGAGGTTCTCTCACCTCTTAAACCATACTAGTTTTCTACCTTTAACTTTTTTTGGTTATTCTGGTTCCCAATGTTGGTTTAGAGCCATTGCTTGCAAACTTAGTTGACAATTGGCGATCAAAACTTTGGCGGAAGGAAGATCAACTCTCTGATAGCCATGCATACAGGTTGCCAACTAAATAGATAAAACTCCAACATTGATTCTTCTACGAAAACCAAATCACAAGTTTAATCGGTAACCAATCTCGTTGGTTTCTTCATTAATCTCAACTCAATCGACAGATATCAGATTGGCACGCAAATTGAAGACGTAGTAGCTGGATCCTGATCGGAGAACCAAATCATAAGCAACGGAATCATGATCCTCTTCTCTAAGTCGAGATTTTAATAGCCTTATGGCCTAATCTCTAAATTTATTGAACGCTAGTGTTAATGATGAATCTAAAGAAAATATAGCCACCACTAAATCCTATCTATGATTAAATACTAAACATGTGTGGTAACCGCTAATCTACTAATGGGACATGCAACAAGGCCATGAGAATAATCTAGACCAAATAAGGAACATGCAAATTTTTAATTAGGGATGTCTTAAGCAAAAACTAGTGAAGAATGTCACTAAAAGAGATGGGTATTTGATGACCTGTTTTTTGCATAGCAAAGATCTAAATCAAAGCTTAATTTTCATCTCCCTATTATATATGCATGTAGAGATCGGCAAGACAATGAACTAAAATAAATATAGAGGAAATAGTTAAGATAATGTTGAGAAGGATCTGCACTCCTTAGCTTAGTCTCCGATAATGTTTGCTATTCTTTGTGGTGTTTTTTTTTTCTATGAGAGCAAGAGTTAAAATAAAGAAGAGAAACGAGATTAAGTGAATAGGGATTAGATTTGGAGATCTTGAAGCAAGATAGAAGAAACAGGAAACCGACAACAAGAGACTTGTTCCAGTGGGTATACTCTACCTCTTTATCAACCAGAGAGAATATGCTTTTTTTTTAATATAACTAGTTTTTAGAAATAATAAGCTGCTTGTTGAGAGCTGAACTATTTCACCATATCTTAACTATTATCTGTTTTTCTTATCTTTGGTAAAATTGTTTTTGTTCTCTTTTCTCATTCTCTATCCAAATTTATAGATATTTTCCTTCTTTAATGTTTATGCATATCCCAATTCTTTTATTTCTTCTAGATCAGGTGTGAGTGATTTCTCGTTGATTGTGCCGAATCATTCTCATAGAATTGATGAGATATATTTCCTTATTCGTTTAGCGTACCAATTCAGTCCGCTTCTCATTACTTTTATGTTTTGTAGGCATTTTCTCCAGTTTAGCTTATCTATCCGTTTTTCGTTAGGCTCTTATTTATGGGCTTCAATCTTTTGAAATATTATTGAATCAATATTGTCGTGATTAGGTGCACTAATCATGAGAATTACTATCCAATTTTAACAACTATTCTCATAAACCGGCTAATCTTATCAACTTAGCTAAGTCAATGCATAGTCCCACGTTGTAGACGGATAATTACTACTGTGGTTGATTATATGTTTACGTTGAAAGCCATACAATAGTGGAATATTGGTGCTTATTGACTCGAGAGTAGCATTTCATTTGGATTCTCCATAACTACGTTTTTTAATGCTAACCCATATGTTCTCAAAGCTTTATCTTGATATGGAATCGAAGTCCATGATCAATAACTTTCTTTGATAAGAACTAGCACTTAGATCAAGGCATCCAAGTCTTGATCGCTAATGATGCATATCGTCTGGGTAGTCAAGATGAGCATTCTGTGTTGTTGATCATCAAAATTATCTTGTTATTAACTCATGTACTTCTCACCACATATTTATAATTATACAAAAAAACTCCACACTGATCCGGCTAGCACATGGAAATGTCTCCGTCTGTGGTGGTGATGTAAGTTACATATTAGACATATAAGAAGTAATTATGTACATTAGACATGTTAGACATGTAACTATGTACATTAGGTACTAGGAATAACTAATGTTACATAATAAACAATATAATGGTCCGATAACAGTTATGTTACACCTGTAAACTTTTAAATTAACAACTACAAATAGTAGTAAACCTATAATTTTAATAGTAGTACACCTTGAATTCAGCATACGAATGTTTAACTTGCAGTTAAGGATATTATAGACCTAGAACTAGCACAAACATTGGCCCATTCCCTTGCAGTGATCACACATCGTGCTCTTTCTACCATCATACTTATATAACACACTATTTTTTGAGGTGACCTCCACACGATTCTTATGAAAGAGTCTTGGATTCCCTGTTCTTGGACAAAAATCCTTTCACCATTAGCTTATTCTACATTCCCTAGAACTAGTTATACGTTCACTATCAACTTAAGGTTACTAATCATGTGGTAAAACGCACCTGAGTCAATACAAGAGAGTTAGCTGGTTTGTGAGAGTAGTAAGTGCTATTTCTACGTTCTCTATCAACTCAAGGTTAGCCTTTTGATCTTTCCACTTGTTTGGTTTAAAATCTAGATAGAGAATCTAACACTTATTCTTGGTTTGCCCCATTTCCTTGCAGTGATTACACACCATGCTAGTTCTTCAATAGAATGGTGTGTGACTCTGCACTTCTTTTGGGTCTTGTTAGTTCTCTCTATAAAAGAAGATTGGATCCTAGCAAATTATCACCTAGTTCTTTATCAACTTACATCTAGTAGGATAAGTAATCCCGTTGCTTCTTTAGCCTTTGATTGCAAAAAGATTTCCATGATGACTGTGAAGTGCACCTCATCTGTCAAGAAGGTCGCTCGCCTAGAGAAGGACAAGTGCATTTTGATTGTTGCGTAGGAGGAAGAGATCGCTAAAGTCATGAGTGAGGCCCATATGCTGGTTGAGAAGCAATATTGGAGAGTTTTGGAGAAAGCGAGGGATATTTTTGATAAGGAGATTGAGGAGTTTGAATATGCTAAATTCCATCATGCCACTGAAGCTTAGTTAGACATTGTCGTGCATCTTCGTGGTGGGGATATCGACGAGAAGGAGCTCGAATATAGGGTCACGGTTGTGGTGGCTCTCAAGGCGGTAAAATGCCTCGGGCTTGATATTTACAAAATAGGAGTGGAGGCCATCCCTGGATGTCCGTCGGGTTTTGCTCTTTCTAATTTGAAGTAGGACTCCGGCAAAGGTCTCGATTGTCCTCCCAATACTTTGCTACAAGTTTTTTAGGAGTTTGCATTTTTTTCTTTTTTAATATGTTTCAAAAAAATTTCAAGTCATGTTGTTATGCTACTTTTTATGTACAAAAGGTTGTTTATTTGTATTTTTTACTGAATTCATTTTATTTTTATTGATCATGATCATTTTTGTACATAGGCTAAGTAGTTGAATACGAAATTAGCCCATTTTTTGACTATCTGTGAATTGACCTTTTGTTCCAAGACCTTTTACTTGCTTCTTTGGATTACTTGTATTTGGTTTTGCTGGTTTTTCCTTTTTTATGTGGGTTGGGTCTTTTTTCTAGTGGGATCGACTCTATTTACGTCTGTATTGGCGGGAATAGAGGAGTCACCTCAGACCCTTCTTGGGATTAGGATTCATTTTGATGATCGAGATTTCTCTTTCGCTATTCTGTTTAACAGTTGAGATTGTGGGACTCGAGATTTTTTTTCTCACTCCCACTACTCTCCAATCTGTGACTCTTTGATTTTCCCTTAATGTTGGTGGTTTCGTTCCAGGTATTTATCTCTTACCAATGTCCTCTCTTTTTTTCTAAGGTTTGCCTTTTTTCTTTCGCTTCTCTGGGTTAGGTTTCTTCTTCTTTCCCTTTTTGTAAGAGATTCTACTACTCCTGATTACCTAACAATGAATTTGTCGTTTATCGAGAGATCCTATTAATCCACTTTTTTCCATACTTACGGTGTCGCTCCCGATTCTAACCTCCAAAATATTCTGATGGCTGAGGAGGCTTCCTATTCTAAGCGTGCTTCTTCCTATAAAATAAATTCTAAATAGGTGAAACTACCGAAGGGCAAGATGGACTTATATGATTCTCATCAGAAATCTATTTTCACGAACGAATCATTAGATTGGTGCCAGCGAGAGCTCGTGATTAGGTCTGTCATTTTGGAGGATCCTAAGGGTAGATCAACTGAGTCAGTTCATGTGGGATGGGCTTGTGCTTATGCCATTTTCTTTGAAAGATGCTCTCTTACTTTCCTCATCCTCATTCTTAACTAACAGTTTAGATTATACCTTGTTAGTTTAAAGGTGAGTGTGTATACAGATCATGCAACTTTGAAGTACTTAATAAAGAAAAAAAGACGTCAAGCCAAGGAGTCTACTGCTTCAAGAATTTGACATGGAAGTAGTAGACAAACCTCGTGTTGAAAATGGTATAGCTGATCACCTTTCAAGAATGATGATAGAGGACTCGACTCATCAATACCAGAAGAGCAACTCATGACCTTTAATGCAGTGGAGGATTGTTTTCAAATTAAGAACAAGCTTGCTAGAGGTACATTGCCTTGGTATGGTGATTTGGTTGTAGGAAAAGTACCAAAGAATCTAGACTCCTACTAGAGGAAGAGTTTTTTCAGGAATGTGAACCACTATTTCTGAGATGAATCATATCCTTATAAATAAGGATCAGACAGATTGTTTAGGAGGTGTATAGCTAAAGAGGAAGTGCAAAGCATCCTAGAACATTGCCATGGGTCTTCCTATGGTAGTCACTTTGCCATATTTAGTACAATTCAGAAAATGCTGCAAGCAGGTTTATGGTGGCCAACCATCTTCAATGATTCTCATGGTTTATTTTGAAATGTGATGCTTTCCAGAGAATGGGGAATATCAGCAGAAAGAAAGGAATGCCTCAAAACACAATTTTGGAGGTTGAGATTTTTGACTGTTGGGGAATCGATTTCATGATGCCATTCAACGCTCCTTCTCATGGAAGCAGTTATATTCTGGTAGCAATTGATTATGTTTCTAAGTGGATTTAAGCCATAGCATGTCCCACTAATGATGCTAAAGCTGTTTTGAAATTGTTTAAGAGCATTATCTTCCCTAGATTTGGAATCCTAAGAGTTGTGATCAGTGACATAGGGTCTAACTTCATCAACAAGCAGTTTGAGAACTTATTGAAAAAGCATGGAGTTAAGCATAAGGTACCTACACCTTATCATCCACAGACAAGTGGTCAAGTATAAGTCTCAAACAAGCAGATTAAAGTCATTTTGGCTAGAGCATTGGGAGTTTCAAAACAAGGTTGGGCTACCAAGCTAGATAATACTATATGGGCTTACAGAATTACTTGTAAGACTCCAGTTGGTAGAATTCCATTCCAACTTCTATGTGGGAAATCTTACCACTTACCACTTACCAGTTGAGGTTGAGTATAAAGCCATTTGGGCTGCTGAATTTTGACCTCAAGTCAGCTCAGGAGAAGTGAACAATAGGTCTACATGAGCTAGAAGAAGCAAGGTTGGAGGCGTATGAAAGTTCAAAAATCTACAAGGGGAGAACCAAAGCTTTCCATTAAAAGAGGATTACACCTAAGAAGATCACAACTGGTGATCAAGTCCCTCTTCTCAATTCCAGGCTAAAGTTGTTCTATGAGAAGATCAGATCAAGATGATCTACTCCTTTCAAGGTTAAAGAAGTCTTTCCTTATGGAAAAATAACTTTAATCAACAAATATGGTGAAGACTTTACTGTGAATGGGCAAGGGTAAAACCTTATTTTGTTGATGAGACCATTCCTGAGAGAATATCTATTTCTCTAGATGAATCACTCTACCTCTGATGGGAGTGAGAAGTCAAGCTCAGTGACTATAAACAAACGCACTTGGGAGGCAATCCCACAGTATCCTTATAAATAATTTAATTAAGTTCTTAGGATTTTTCTATCGTTTCTTTTCTTTCTAATTCCTATTTTTAGGAGCATATGGAGTGATTTAACATGTGATGTAGTCGATTTCAGTGATTTGGTCACTAAATAGGTGTATTACTTTAGAATCTGATGGATAAAGATGTGACTCGACCTTAATAGTTGAGTGGTCAACTCAAGTCACAAATAAAAAAAGGGAGAAGATTCAAAGCATTATCCACTAGACACCCATAGTATTCTTAATATTGCACCATTTAGTTAAGAATACATTGCATTTGATTGTTGGTGGCCTCCTTGCATATACATTATTGTTGGCATAGTCATGAGTAGAATCTGAAAAAGGGGCCACAAGTTTTAACTTGTGTTGGTAATGGAAAGGTCTGATTTGAGTCACATAGAGCTAAATGAGTTAGAAATGACCCACATGTCTTCTTTGCAGCATCATTCTGATTTCACTTGATTTTGACCGTTACAAAGCACTTGCATTTTTCTTTATAACATCTCACTCACCACTCTCATTATCCACACAAACAAACCTTCTCTCTCATTATTTGCATTCTCTTTGGTTCTTCTTCTCTCTTGGTGGAGTTTTGTGTCTCTTTTGCAGATTCTTTGAGTCAACTCGACCAAAACCATTGAGTCAAGGAGCCAAGCCGATTCCTCGCCTTTGTGAACCATCAAGCTCGAGCTCCTAAACCGAGTCGTGAGATTGAGTTAACCATTATCTCACCTTCAGCACCTTTAACTCGATCCAAACCATTGATTCTAGCAAGTTGATTCGTTCGTTTGGTGTGGAACCTCATGGCTCGACCTAAACTGTCAAGTTACATGTTCAAGTTGATCTATTCACAAGCCGAGTGGACTTCTTTTTGGTAAAAATCTTGAAGAGCCAGAGCTAAGTAGCATGTTGAGCAACCAAGTTTTTTTTCTTGAAGAGTCCATGACCAAATCCTTATCGTCGAGTCAGCAGGTCAAGTCACCTCTATTCCCAATGCTCTTCATTCGACTCAATCCACACGCCTAGTCCCTGAAGCCAAGCCCTTTTTCTTGAAAAATCCATGACCTGCTCGAGTTGAGCAAGTGGAGCAGAGAGTCGAGTTGATTAAATTTCTTGTAGAGAAGGAGCCAACTCGACTGCTTTTGTCGAGCCGTGAGGTGGAGCTGACTTTACAGAGGAAAGATGTTGCGACTTGGAGCTGGTTCTTCAAGATAGAAAACTAGACATTCAAGACGTGCAAAATCTCCAATAGTGACTTTTGTTGATGAGTGTGCTGCGGAGTATATGGAAAGAAGGGATGAGGTCAGAAGTGAGAAGAGCATAAGGGAAGAGGTTAGAAGAGGGAAAATGATTAATGCGGATCCCTCGTTTGATGTGATACTAGGGGATCCAGATACTGAAAGTAGTGAAGAGGAGAGGATCGATGAGTCAAGAATCGATAAAGACGTTCCCCTCACTTACAAACAGGCACTCAATATTTTCTGCGAGATGAGGATATAGGGAACTTGATATATTCATCATGAAACCATGGTGCCATTGGCAGTCGATGGAGATGTGGACTATTTGCTCGAGAAATGTGGTCTCACACATTTTGTATCTTATAACCAATCAACTTATAAGGAGGAAACTTGCCAGTTGCTTGCCTCGATTGATACTCATGAGTTTGTGGATGACATGGAGGCTTTGAGAGAAGAAGCCAGTTTTGGGTATATCACTTTCAAACCCCAAAATTAGAACAGTGAGTTAAAGGACTACTATTTCACAGTCAAGTAGTTTGACGAGCTGTTTAAACTCTAGCTGGGAAAAATTGTGATTATGATTATGAGAGTGCAGAGCTGCAGGCTTTATGACAGATAATAGCTGGTCCACATGTTTATCTTCCATCAAGAAGCAAGAGCAATATAATCAGGAATCGAGCCATCCACTACTTTCACCGAGTCATATCTAATTCCTATTTCCCCAGGAAGTTTACAGAAAAGGTCAGAGAATCAGAGCTAGATTTGATAGATGAGGGACTGAATGAACTCCTCAACATAGACCATTTGTGATATGGTAGATAATTCAAGGGAGATGTTCCTGAAGATAATTTTACTTGTGTACTAAAAGACCAACTGTTGAGCTATAGGATCTGGGCCACAAGGCTTAACATTAAGTCAAGCGGAGTAATCTGTGTTGGTGGGGTTGTGACAACGATTTTAAAAGCTTGTGGAGCGAGACTGAAAAAGGGCACGATTCTTGGAGAGAACACCAAGAAATGGACTTTGCCTCTATATATTCAATAATTCAGAGATTGGAGATGAAGAAAAAGTGCAACTTCCTAATTTGGAGTTCACAACTTTTTAGGGTGGAGCATAACATTGAATTTAGGCCTCCAAGATACATCATTTGGACTGTAGAAGCTCCAGAACATGTTCAAGATCAAACAAGGGACATTGATGAAATCGCCGAGAAAGAATGAGATTGTTATTATTTTGATGAGCATATAGATCCAAAGCTGAGCAAAGGAGTGAAAGAAGCACATAGACAGAAAGGTTTACTTCATAGATGGAACAAGTGGCATGATAGTGTGATGGAATCATTTAGGAAAGTAGGAGCGAATGGACAAACTTTGAGGCTTGGTTCTCATTCTAGACGAAGGACTCCACAACCACAGTCACATCCACCAACTCTGAGAAGAACCAAGTCTGTTTCTCAAGCACCTCAAAAACGCTCTACTTTCATTCCAGCTCGGACCTCGTCGTACATACCACGGACAGTGTCAGTGTATCATCATACAGACACCCTGCAGATCAAGCGGAGAGTTAAGTTGGGTGGCGGAAAGGGCAATCATGGCGTTGAAGGCTACGAGCAACAAACAATCCCATTTCATGAGCTGCGACTAGGATAAGGAGAAGCTCAGTCTTCAAGAGCTCCATCATACTATGCTACATCAGAGCACACAGCTCCACTAGACTATGATCCATTACACTATGCTACATAAGAACACACAGCTCCACTAGACTATGATCCATTGCCTCAAGTTCCACGATCTTATACAGACAATGCGGATCCATCTCTATGGACTTTGTAGTTCTAGTTAAGTACCAACTATCAAGTTCTTTGTAAATAGCCATTGCATATTTTTTGTTTTGTTGAATGGTCTAGGATCCTTTTTTGAGCTTTTATTACACAAATGATTATGTAAATCAATTCTGGGGGAGGGTTCTAGTGGAGATTAACATATTTTCTCTGATTTTTAATTTTGATTTTCATAGTTGATCTTGCATCACATTTAGTGCATAGAAAATCCAAAAAAGATTTTTCATTTCAGCATATTTTAATCCTGCATAGAATTTAAGACATAGAAAAATCAAAAAAATTTGAATTTTTTGAAAATTCATTCCACCGAAACAGAGTGATCATGTAATTTGCATTCATTTAGGATTGAGTTTAGTTGCATTCATTTAGGATTAATGTATCTGCACTTACATTTTTGGGAATTATTTTGTTAAGGATGGGCAATCTAGTTAGGCTGATAGGTAGTAACCATTGTTAGCTTTTTGACTTGCTGTTTTTTTCTTTAGAAAACTGATGGGTAGATCGTTCACCTACGAAACTATGCTTGTGTTGTTTCTTGAAAAGGGTTGATTTGATTCCTTCTAATTAAACTTAAATTGCCAATTTATGGCCTTGAGATGCATTGAATGTTTTCCTTCCTTGAGATTAACATGATATGTTGTAAAGTGGTAAATCACTCTGTTGAAAAAATCTGAATTACTAAGTAATAGGATGCCTCAAAAGCAAACCAGGGGTATGCGTAAACCCATGCACTTTTGCATATCTTGGCCGGATGAAGCAATTGGGAGAATAAATAAACCCATAGTCTCTCACGCGTGTGTAAATTCACCTATCTACCTCTCATACAGTTTGGTGAAGCAACTGGGAGAATGCGTAAACCCATAGTCTCTCATGCTTGTGTAAACCAATTCTAAAGAGCTGGAAAAAAGAAAAGAAAAGAAAGAAAAAAAAGAGAAATAAGTGGAAAATGTTGAAATAAATAAGAGAGGGAGCCACTAGAAAGTTGATGAAATTTTTTCTTAAGTTTCAGACGCTACCAAATATTTTTGTTGATTTTTTTTATTTGAATTTTTAGAGTTAGACTTTTAAAGGTATAAATATCCTTTTTATGTAATTTGAAACCCTTATACACGTTTTATTGCCACTTTAGTGAAAAAATATTTAGAATATTCTCATCTTTGTAATTCGAGATCAAACATTTTCCTTATTTGTTTTTAATGCAATTTATATTTTTATTTTAATTTTATTCATCTCTTTCCAAACCCACAAGTTGTTTGATAAAATTCATGAACCAACTAATTTCAGGGATTTACATTCTTAACTCAAAGGATTGATTGTTTAGGTTTCTTAATGCTTGCTTGGTTATATATCGCCTATGAGAGTAGGGTCTGATTATTGCTAAGTTGAGATTGTCTGCCATGAAAATGGATTCATTAGCTTGTGAACTTGTTGTCTAGAGATCCTCCTTGTGTGAGTTTTGTTGAGTAGCCTAGTAGACCTAAGTGAATTACTCATCCATTATTCCCATTCCTCAAGATGCCCTCTTTCTCTTATAATATTCATACTCTGTTTTCTGCATAGTAATATGTTTTCCTGCAATTGCTTTATCGTTCTGAGAATTTTTATGATCTTAGTTCTGTTTATTTTATTACGGTCTCTTTTAGTTAATTACTTGTTTACTTTATCATTAGGTTGATAAAAAAACCATTACATGTGATAGGCTTAAATTAGTTTAATCTGTTGCAATTTTGATTGTTAACATCTCACACATTTGGATTGATATCCTATTGTGTTGCATCGATATCTTAGTACATTAAGAACTACTACTGAGTAATATCTTAGTATCATTTGGTGGCGGTTCGCTCTCTAGGCTGCTCCTCCTGATGATTGTTGTGGTCGTTGTACTAAGACTCTTCTTGCACATGTGTTCATCTTCAATTGTTGGGGCATGAGTGCATCATCTCTTCATGTGCGTGCTTCATTGCTTTCATCTGTTCCTGGTGTTTGCCTCTCCATTTGTTTTAATACAAAAAAAGTTTACATTAAGATTTTCGTAAACTAGTTAAGAAATTTGTTATGAAACGAGGACTCTTCGAATCTCCTTCAAGCTCTGCTTCTCCTCCTCCTTCTAGATTCAACACTTATCTCGAACGTCTCTTCTTCCTCTCTAGATCTACTTACGAATTTGGGTTCTTCGTTTTCTGTTGATTCGATCGGAGTTTTATATATTTTATTCCTATCCTTTTCTATTTTATTTTATTTCGCCCTAAGAGTTGCTTGTGTTAGCCCGTTGGAAAAGAGTTTCATTCCTTATAGTTTCTAAAAAGATTTCACATTCATATATGACTTGTGTCTGAATTGTGTTTTGCTGTCTTGTGTGGGTTTTCGTTTAAGTTTTTTACTTGGATTCTTATGATATGATTACTTGAGGTCATTCATTTAAGCATTAGTTTTGGCATATAGTGAAAGTAAAGCTTAAAGTCAAATTCTTTCAGGTGATTCTTAGTTTATGGAAGATAAGAGTAGTCTGGAATTGTTATTTTTAACATACAAACTCCTTTATGCGTTTATGAAGCATAAAATTGAAGTAATGTTATTAACATTTGTTATTTGGAATGCTGTTTGATTACTCTGACTTTGTTCAGTGTTAGAAAATTTGGTTGAGAAGAAGAAATGATGTGAGTTTTTAGTTAAATTAATTTCTCCTTGCAAAAACTCTCTTTGGTTGATTGTTGAAATCATCGATAATCTCTTCCTTTCTTACTTTTTTTCTGTCAAAAATTTATATTATTGTTGATATGTATCTTCTTTACTTGCAGTTTCAGCACTTAGAGGAAAAGATTTGCCGTCACCGGTAACAGAATATGCTCTGGATGAAGGCTTACCTTCTGATCTCAATTTCTCCCCTGAAAAAGTAGGAGATTGCAACTTGTGCTTTGTATTACAGCAGCTTACGGGAATATTTTGCCTACCAAGTTTCGTAATGTTCCATACATGGTTAGTAGAAATTGTTATTGGAAATACCAATGCTATTTCTTTATACTGCATTGAAGTCTTGTCATGTAAGACCAATTTTATCGTTTTCAGGGATAGTGAATATACACCCAAGTTTGCTATCCTTGTACCGTGGTGCTGCTCCAATTCAAATAGCATTACAGGTGCAGTTACCTTTCAATCGTTACTCATTCCAATCTTACTATGCTAAGACTCTTTAAATCAAGTTTGTACAATAATACTTGGTGGCTTTGAAGATGCGTGAGAGAGGATGAGTTGGACGTCACGTCACGGTCACGTGATTAGTAATTAAAAGTCACGGGATAGGTGAATAATTTGGAGAGGAAGACTCAAGTTTGTTAGAGAATATTTGGAAGATCTTATCAAGAGAATAAAAAAGAAAATATCTTCTTTGTGATAAGGAAATCGTTGGAGAGATTTTAGGGCAATAGGGTTTGTCTCTTGTGCCTACAAATAGAGAGGTTAATTGTAAATCTAATTCTCTAAAAACTTAAGGAGAAGTTTTAGAGAGATTAGTGTATTGAGCCTAGGTTATCGATTAGGGTTTTTGAAATAAATTTAGGTTGGTTTCTCGAGTTGAATAATTCCAACAAGAATGGTTCTTTTGTAAGAAAAGAATATTGCTTAATAAATCGTATTTCAAAGTGATATAGTCGATTGTTGTTTGCAATTTAGTTGAATTCTCTACTTTTTCAATTGGTATCAGAGCGGTGCCGCATAACGTTTGTTATTGTTTGCAGGTGTTAGATCCTGAGGACGAGATGGAGAATTCACAGGATCCAGACAACTATGGACACTGGAAAGTCCAGATGGCTCAGCATATACAAGGTATTTATTCTGATGCGTGGCTTGTGGTTGAAGAAGGTCGGGAACATCCTGTTTTCAAAGATGCAGATGGTGCTACTGTCCCAAAACCCAGAAACAGTGGACTGCAGAGAAGAAATCGTATGCTAAATGGAATTCCAAAGCTTTGTCAGCCATTTTCAGCTCTCTGCACAACAATCAATTCAAAAGAGTACAAGGATGTAAAAGTGCAAAAGAGGCATGGGATATTCTTGAAGTAGGCTTTGAGGGTACTAGCAGTGTGAAAAGAACTCAGATTGACATCTTGACATCACGATTTGAGAATCTGACAATGGGTGAAGATGAGACGGTTGAAGAATTT
>OVBA01002821.1:0-31723 GCA_900406435.1 Lepidium aucheri
CGTCCGCCGTTGCATTCACCACCGTTGATCTTCCTTGTGGTGGCTCCAAAGCCTTGATCTAAAACTGGACGGACATTCTGGTTCCAGAACCACATAGCACATTTGAATGCTACTTCAGGGCTACGAGCCACCAAATCTGGATCAGTCAATAGAGGTAGTCCGAGGTACCTTCCGGCTGCACCGTAGTTGTAGTTCCATGTGATTTGGATCGGACCACGACCGTAGTAGTTCTTGCCTGGTTGACAAGGATATGTTGTGCTTGGTGAGCAGTATCTCCCTCTAGCTATTTCTTCCTTATAGCAAAAACCTTTACGAAAGAGATTCCATTATTTGTTATTTCACAACATGAATTACATGTCAAGTAATAGTGGAAACTTTATGAAAAAAATTATATTTGAAAGAAACATTGAATTAATACAATATATTTTTGTGTTATGGATTTCGATTCAATGTTATATCTAGTTAATGTCCACCTTTTCCAGTAGAGTTTGAATCCAGATAGTCACGTAATATCACATAATAAAGTTTAGAGTTTGAGTTATGGATGGCTTTAGTTGATCTAACCGTTTGAAAAAAATGTATAGAAACCTTCTTAGCTAGGTTTATCTAAAGAAAGTAAAATCACTTTTATTTATTCAATTTATAAATAAAAGGTTTATGGTCAAATTTATAAAGGTTTATTATAATGAAAACTTACTTCCGGATTCATGAGAAAACTGAGCGAACATAGCTGCAATCTCACGCTTAGAAACAGTTCCTTGATAAGCAGCAAAAGATTGAGCAGCTGAGATAAAAGCTTGACGAGTGTAGAACCCATTTGCTGGACAACCTCTCCCAGCTTTGCTTATGGCACTATTAAAGAATGTTCGAGTGACTATATTTTGAATCGTGTCACGAGGACCAGCACTCAGACCACCTTCACCACCAGTAGGAGTTCCGGATTGACAAGGTCCATTTTGACATCCTGTGCCACAGTAGGCAGCTGTGGAACCACAATATCCATACCTACTGCAACACAAATTGCCTGCACATCCAGTTCTACCACAGTTTTGTGAAACTGCAGTTTTAGTTAGGATAGTTAAGAGAAAAAAGGCTAACAGAAATGTTTTTGTTCCCATTTTTTTTTTNTTTTTTTTTTGGAGGAGTGGAAGATAGAGGTGTGTGAATAAAATGGTAGTGTATATAGATGTATTTATAGTGTAAAATTTAGCAAATTGAAATACTTTATTATGGTTTTTATTTGGATTTTTGCTAAGTCAGAGTCAATGACCCTCTCTAGCTATGATCTACCAAAAACAAATAAGTTATCTTTTGACATTTGCTTATTTTTTTGTTGTAACGGTAATACAATGACAGCAGACGCACTTGTATGTTTTGGGATCGAGTCTAGCCGTCTGCATTATGCATAAATTTATTATTTTATTTTATTTACTTGTATCAAAACAATCAATGTAATTTGACTGAAATCTTCCTCAAGAATACTTGCTAGTAATAATGAAAGTTTAGATCCGCTAAAACCTTTGAGTTTATTAATTGCATATCTCATGTTTTTATCAAGCAGGAAATATAACTTATCAAGTACAAATCCTTCTGTAAATGATAAAATATTATATCAATCAATCTGGTTTGCAATATATATATATATATATACTACGAAAGCCCTTTAACAAAAAAAGTATTCATAAAATGTTTAACTTGTTTACCATTATAATTAAATAAAAGAAAATTATTTCACGGAATTGTCAGTAAAATGACTATAGAGAATCTTATATATATATATATATATATTGTAAATTTGTGCATCATTATACTTGAATCATTTTTTAAAAAGTCATTATTCCAACAGTCAGTGTCTATGGGTTAAAAAAATCAAAATCAAAATCTGTGCATCCCAAACCATTTGTAATTGAAGAATCGCATTTATTGTTTCGTGGGTGACGAAGAGACAAAAGAAAAGAAACAGAGTCAAATTCTGTGCATCCCGAAACTATCAACTTTTTTCCAAAGAGTTGCGTCTTTTTTATTTTATTATTTTCTGGGATTTTTAAAACCATGCGTCGGGGATAAACATGTACAACTTAAGCACTTTTAAAGCAAATGGTTTCAGTGAAATATATTGTATTCAATAAAGAAATAAGATACGTTAAAATGATTGATATTAAGATAGATATGTAAATCTTCTACATATTGGAAGTGGGAATATTCCGTATCTTATTGGGTTTTAGGTTAAGTTACTTTTGTATAAATACATGTGTTAATGCAGCTCAGTGATGATCGGATATTATCAAATAGATAACGAGGAAGATGATGATCAATACGCCATTGATTCTCTCATACTCACCAATCACTTTCACGGAATTTGAGAAGGTAAGGAATGATATCTAAGGAGACATAATTATAGAGTTCCTCAGAAATGTGAGTACATCTCTCTTCAGGAATTGATCTCTTGGAAATTCACTAATTGTTTACTCTCATGATTTTGTGTTACGAGTTACAACCGGAGAAGAAGCATAGGACTAGCTTATATATGAAGAAGATGAACGTAGACTAACATATGTCTAGGTTCATGGTAAATGAACCAGCTCGATAAGGGGCTCATATTGGAACATGGCCCAAGTCGATTCATTTGGCTCTCCTTCGTGGGCTTGATGATGTTGAGAAAACCCGGCCCATATCTAACTGAGTGACAAACTCTTCGACATTCTCCACCTTTGTCGCTCATTCTGTACGAAAACAAACCCTAGCCATCGAAGAATTCTCTCTTCTTGTGTGTACTCCATTCCTGAAAGCTGATGAAACCAGCTCGATCTCATCTGCGGTCAGCTATACAAACATAAGTGACCTCTGTTCCTTTTAGCTCTCTCATTTACCCGAGTTCCTGAGTTAAACTTAAACACCTTTCTGTTTTCTTTTGATGATTCTATTCTTAACCAAAACTAATCGCCTTCTTGATCTCTTCCCTGTTTAAAACAGGTTTTGTTTTAACAAATGTCTGATCTTTGAATGTCAAAAGACACATACAAAGATCTTGTTTGAACTGGTAGTCCAAACCCTTGGGTTTCTAGCTCTGCTGAAGCTTGGTGACCTTCAAAAGACAATGAGACTTTGCTACCAAAGAACTTGCAAAGCCTCGACTTGAGCTCTGGCTCAAGTTTCAATCATGTTCAGACATTGTAAGCAACCTCTGAACTTCTCACCAGGTAACACCTTCGTAAACATGTCTGCTAGGTTTATTGATGTTTGTATCTTAGTAACAACTACTAGGCATTCTTGAATAACTTCTCTGATGTAGTTGTACTTAACCTGAATGTGTTTTGTTCTTTCTCCACACATACGGTCCTTAGCGAGATGAATAGCACTTCACAAAAAATTTCAACTGGACCTTTATATACTTTTATTTCTGCATAAATTCCCTGTATCCAAACTGCTTCTCTGCTTGAATTTGATAATGATGTATACTATGAATCAGTTGATCTTTTTGTAAATGTGATCTCCAACTAATTGTATTGTTTCCCACTGTAAAAATGTAACCTGATATTGATCTTCTCCTATCTAAATCAGCTACATAATCTATATCACAATGACCTCTGATTCTGAAATCTGATCCTTTCTTGAATGTTAGGTTCATTGTTGATGTTCCTTTTAAGTATTTCATTATCCAATTTATTGCTGACCAATGCGTTTTTCCCGGTTTTGACATGTACATGCTCACTAAACCAATAGACTATACAAGATCTGGAATGGAGCTTACCATTGCATACATGAGACTACCAACTGCACTTGTGTAAGGTATGTCACCATACCCTTCCTTTCAGTGACCTCATTGTCATCATTAACGCTCTGTAATTTGAAATGTGATCCTAAAGGAGTAGTGACTGTCTTGAATTGATACATGTTGAACACTTTAAGAATCTGATCTATATAACTTGACTATGATAGAATCAGAGTACCTTTTGATCTGTCTCTGTGAATGTCCATGCCTAGAGTTTTCCTTGTTGTACCTAAGTCCTTCATTTCAAACTCGCTGTCTAGAAGATGCTTTAACTTTTGAAATTTCTGTCTTACTTGTTGATGCAATCAACATATCATCTACATATAGAAGTAGGTGGATCATATTTTGTATTGAATCACCCTTGATATAAACACATGGATCATATTCACTTTTCCAAAATTGTTGCTTCTTCATGAAATCATTGAACCTTTGATTCCATTCCATTGGTGATTGTTTTAGATCATATATGGATTTCTTGAGTAGACAGACCTTGTCTTCCTTTCCTTTAACCACATACCCTTCTTGTTTTTGCATGTAGATAATCTCATGTAATATTTTGTGTAAAAAGTTGTCTTAAACATCAAGTTGTTCGAACTCCATGTCCTAATTAGTAACTATTGATAACAATAATCTAACTGAGACATGTTTAACTACTGGGGCCAAGACCTCACTAATATCAATCCCCTCCACCTGAGCATACCCTATTGCCACAAGTCAGCCTTTAAACCTTGGGTTTTCAATTCCTTTTCTACCGGGCTTAAGCTTGAAAAACCATTTACATTCTATCACCTTCTGATCATTTGGTTTATCAACCAATTCAAGTATTATTTCGTATTAAGGAATCAATTTCCTCATCTGATGCTCCACGCCACTTCTTTCTGTTCTTGCTGTTCACAGCTTCCTTGTTATTCTTAGGTTTATCTATTTTAATGACTTCTGAGCTAGCTAAAACATATGCAACTAGATCTGCTTCTTCAAATCTTGATGGTGGTTTCACTTCTCTTCTTGGCATGTCCCTTGCCAGAAGATAATCACTGAAATCTGCGTTTTTATGTATCTTGATCTTCTTCTTTATGTTTCTGAACTTAGGTCTTCTCTATTTGTTTTTGAACTCTCAGTATCTAAAAAAATTCACCTTCATTATGGCTTTCTGAATCATTAGCTAACTGTGGAACTGAATCCTCCTCAACTCCACCTGATCTAATAGTTTTGTATGATTTAACGTAGGTTTTATCCTTAGTTCCTTCACCCAGAATTCTTCCAAATTCTCTTTGAATGACACTCATTTTCCCGATGCTCTCTTAACCCTCTGACCCTGAACTGAATCTGTATCAATTTCTGCCTCAAAAACCTTAAACAAAACATCCTCGTTGTACATCTCTGCTTATAACAACCTTTCTTTCCTCAGATAACCAGATTCCGTAACCCTTTGTTAGTTGACCATAACCCAAGAAAATTCCTTTAAGAGTTCTAGGACTTATCTTTTCTTGTATAGTATGTACGTAGGCTACACATCAAAAGCCTTTTAGAATTTCATAGGATGGTTTAGAATTATACCAAAGCTCTTATAGTATTTCAAAATTAATAGATGATGAGGGAGATCTATCAATAATATATACCGCTGTATTAGCTACTTCAGCCCAAAATTCACCACTGAATCTAGTCTCTACCAACATGGTTCTTACCTTTTCCATAGTGGTCATATTCATCCTTTTGGATACACCATTCTGCTGTAGTGTATAAGGGACGGTCTTGTGTCTTTTGATACCCGAATCTCTACATAGATCATCAAACCGAGCATTGCAAAATTCTAGTCCATTTTCTGTCTTTAGACATTTGATCTTCTTTCCCATATGATTCTCCACCAGGATTTTCTAATCGGAAAATGGCTGAAAAACATCACTCTTCTTCTTTAAGAAGTAAAGCCAAAACTTCTTTGAATAGTCGTCAATGAAGCTAATAAAGTATTGAGATCTTGACATACTTGGTGTAGTATTTTGTGATTCCCATAATTCTCAATGAATGTATTCTTAAATATGTTTTGACACATGCTTAGCTTTCTGTGGGAAACTTTGCTTGTTCGATTTTCCCAAAGCACATGCTTCACAGAAACTAAGGTCCTTAACATCTTCACTCTTTATACATCCTTTCTTTACTAGTGTTTCCATGATCTCTTTCCCATGTGGGATAATCTACGATGCCACCTTCTTGTTATGTCAGTACTGGTCTTAGCTATATTGACTTATGCCTTCTTGACTTGACCTTGAAGGTAATACAATCTGTTTCTATATTCTCCTGTAAGGACCTTCTCCTTTCCTTTATAGAAAATTACTCGGAAGTCCTTTCCTTCATAGTGACAACGTGATACTTCTAACACACCATAGACGATCAAGTTTCTGTTCATATCTGGTACATATCTCACACCCTTGAGAGTTATCACTATACCATCTGGATTTTGGATCTTTATAGTTCCTATCCCTTTAACTTCACATGCAGCATCATTTCCCATTAACACTTGTTTTCCTTCCAATTTCACAAAGTTCATAAGATAGTCCTTTCTTGGATTGATGTGAAATGTACATCGTGAGTCTAAAACCCATTCATCCTTTATGGTTGTGAGACTCATTGCAAGTGCTGAAAATTCTGGTAGGATAGCAGTAACATTTGCTGTGTTTTGCCCTTTTCCACGGTTTTTGTTCAGTCATTTCAGCGGACAATCTTTCTTTCAATGATTTTCACCCCCACACATCCAACAGCTTCTGACGTTATTAGTCTGTTTAGATCTAGACTGAGAATGATCCATGCTCTTGGATATTTCCTTTCCTTTGCCTTTTCCATTGCTTATATTTTCTTATCTTCCCCTGCTTTCAAACCTTCAGCTGTATGTTTCTTCTTATACAACAATCCCTTCCTCATAAGATTAGACTCCATCCCATATGCTCCCATACTTACATCATCCATTTTCAGTGAATCTCTTTCATTTCCAAATTGAAGTGTATGAGCTAACGGATCACATAGAGGAGGTAAACTGTTAAATAAACCTATGGCCTGATCTTCATCTTGAATATTAACCTTCAAACTTGCATGATCATTAACCAGCTTTAGAAACTTATCCAAATTCTCTTTAATCATCTTGTCCTCATCCATGTTGAAACATGAGAATTGTTTCTTAAGATAGTTTATGTTTGCCTTAGTCTTCGTCTCATAATCCCTCTCCAAAGCCTTCCACTAATTATATGTTGTTGACTCTTGCATAATCTTCCTTAAAAATGAGTTTGTGAGATATTGCCTGAGTAAACTCGTTGCTCTCTTGTCCCTTTTGGCCCAGTTTAAGTCCTTTTCATATTTCTCAATCTTTATCTCTTTACCCTCTTCAGTTGTCTTCTCTACAATTGATTCCTCTACATATTCTTCTTCAAGAACATCCAGCAATCCCAAAACCTTAAATGGACCCATCACACGATACTTCCACAACCCAAAATCTCCTTTCCTATGGAACTTCTCCTCCTCAAACTTTCCATGTGTAGGTTCCATAGCTTGTTAATAACAGATTGCTTGATCAGTTACCTGTAGAATAAATGATCAAGAATGCGTAGATTATATGAAAACTATGTATCCAAACTTATACACAATCCAACGTTCTTGGATGGACTTGAAAGATTTAATGAGATTAAGTTATATTTGAAAGTTATGATAAGAATTCAACTCATTGATTGATATCAATACTGAATCACTAATCAAAGAATCTTGATTGTTGTTCGGTATTTTCCGACGAACGAGACTTAATATGTGGCTTGCTAATTCTCAGAGGAATATTTGACAGATCGTATCAAGATTGAGACTCCTATCTCCAATTTGATATCCTTTTACGCGATGAAGACAAGAGTTATTTTCTCCACCTTGAGTTGTGAGATTTCTTCTCCTTTCTTGATAGCTTCTTTGTTTATCTCCCGATAAATTTAACCTTGAGCTCTAATACTACTTGTTAATGCAGCTTAGTGATGATCCGATATCATCAAAGAGATAACAAAGAAGACGATGATCAATTCGCCATTGATTCACTCATACTCACCAATCTCTCTCACAGAATTTAACAAGGTACGAAATGATATGTAAGGAGACAGAATTATAGAGTTCCTCACAAATGTGAGTACAACTCTCTTCAGGAATTGATCTCCTGGAAGTTCACTAATTGTTTACTTTGATGATTTTGTGTTACAGGTTACAATCGGAGAAGAAGCATAGGGCCAACTTATATATGAAGAAGATGAACCTAGATTAACATATGTCTAGGTTCATGGTAAATGAACCAGCTCAATAATAGGCTCATATTGAAACATTGCCCAAGTCGATTCATTTGGCTCTCCTTTGTGGGCTTGATGATTATGACAAAACCCGGCCCATATCTAACTGAGTGACAAACTCTTCGACAATCTGCTTTGTGAATGAATACAATCACCTTTTCCCAAATTTTATATGGTATCAGAGCAAAACACTAAGTTTCTACTACCATCATCTTCTATTATGTATTAAAATTCTCTGTTTTACCTTCAAAAAACATAGCTCCCTCCTTCATTCTTTTCTTCTTCATCATCATGTCTATCGATTCTCAGATTGTTGATCAATATTCTCTTTCTACATCTACCTTGTTCTCGCCATATACTCTTTATCCATCAGATAATCCAGGTTCCTTAATTACCCCAGTTCTTCTTAGAGAAAACAACTACTCTGTATGGGCAACATAAATCTCCAGTTCTTTTAAAGCCAAACAAAAAAATTGGTTTCAGCAATGGTTCGATCACCAAGACAACGACAGACCAGACCTTTCTCAATGGACAACTACAATTCTATAATTGTAAGTTAGATAAGTAAACCAATAGCCTGATCTTCATCTTGAATGATAACCTTCAAACTTGCAAGATTATTAACCAATTTGAGAAACTTATCAAGATTTTCCTTTATTGTCATGTTCTCTTCCATTCTGAAACATATTCTATTTGCTTTGGTTTTTGTTTGATAATCCCTTTCCAATGCCTTCCATTGATTGTATGCAGTTGCTTCATGCATTATCTTCCTTAGGACTGAATCTCAGAGACATTGACCGAGTAAGCTCTTTCTCTTTGTCTCTCTTAGCCCATCTAGTATCCTTTGTGAGTACCTCTGCTTTAACATCTTTACCATCTTCAGTTGTTTTCTCAACAACTGATTTCTCAACATGTTCTTCTTCCAGAATTTCTAACAAACATTGAATCTCAAACTGACCCAACTCCTTTATGAATTGTCTCACGACTGAGACTACTTTCTTTGACCCGATGATTGAAGATACAGTATAATCCTGGTCACTTCTCTCTGTCACGCCTATAAGTTCCCTTTCTTGTTATCATTGTCTTCTTCGACCATTTCTTGCTTATCTTTCAGATCGACTTAACCTCGCTCTGATACCACTTGCAGTTGTAGATATTGTAATCAAATTCTTCTAAAGTACCAAAAAGATGAAGTACAATCAGAATTGATACTCTCAAGCTGACAATCTCTCCCGCTTTTTTAGGAAGAACACACACGATTATAGAGTTCCTTATAATTAGAGGTACATTTCTCTTAAGAGATTTTACTCTTGGAATCCATTAGTCTCTTTGTTGTGCTACAGGCACAACAATGCAAGTTGTAAGTACAAAAGTGAGTACAAGTGAGAAAGAAGGAAGAAGCTCTGTTTCATAACAGATTCAGCTTCAACGATTCAAAAGTGTGTTGTAACAAACTTTGACTACAAGTGGACCAGAACTCTTTGTTTTAGGTCCATACTCTTTCTTCTCTTTGTAAACATGACTTGGGCTCTTATGTAACTAAGACCCATATGTAATTTGGTCTGATAACTCAAGTGAATACTTAAGCTAAGACAAACTCAACTTGTGGTTCGTAGTGATGTAGTGTATTTACATCGCACTTCTTTGTGTTCAAGATCATCCTAACAACATAGCCTATTGGAGGTGGATCCGAGATCCTATTTCGGTCCACGAGAACAATTGATAACCGGAAAATCAATAAGTCGTGAACTCGACTAAAGCTTCTTCTTGGATCTCAGTTGAAAACTCGGAAAGATCCCTATTCAGCTGATCATTGAACGAGAAGGGTTGCAACTCGTCGTTGAAAGGTAAAAGGAAGTTTTCCTAATTTGGATAAGGGAAACTTCCAAGAATCTAGAAAAAATCTTTCCATATTTCAGCAAATCTAAACAAATATAATCTTTTCTATTTTCAAGGAATTGTAACCGCCTCTATGATCTATAAATAGAGGACAAAATACCTGAGAAAAGGTCCCACTTTTTAGCAATTTGGATTTTATAATAAGAACTCAACTCGATCACCTCTTGCTCGAGCAATCTCTTTGTGTCTCTCTGAACCAAGAACAAGAATTCACACCCATATTCCCTCTACTTTAATCAAAGCTTGATTTAGAACTCTTAGTGCTAAATCCTGCTCGAACAAGTGGCGCCATATGTGGGGAAGACTTCACCGGATTTCTTAACCTAAGAGAACGAAGAGATCGACGAAAAGCAAAGAATGTCGGGAAACGATACTATCATACATTCCCCGGAAATGACAGATCTTGATCCACCTCAGGCACAAACAAATCCAGCACAAGATTCACGCTGAATTCTGTTCAGACTCTGGAACACCTCCGTGAGCCAACATGGGAAACTATCAAGCTTCCAAGACCTCCGAAAGAGCCACCATAACTCGAGGTGATGATACGGAACTAGCTAGCAATGTAGGAAGCGACTGATAAGAGAAACGGCAAGCGGTTTGAGCGTCCTAAGGCTAAAGACAGGTTGGTTGTGATAACTTGCAGCCTATACAAAACAACCATCAAAGCAACAACCTGCTCGCTAGCGTGCAGAGGAATTTTATTTGATCATACTCGAGCCTACAAGAGTACCAAACTGCGGTCGAAAGTTAGGTTCCAACTCAACTCATCCCAGCACAACCGATTGCAGATACAATGGATACTATGACCATCTTCAGGATAATAGAAAATATGAAATCACAATTCCACCAAACGACCAGCTCGACGCCAGAGATTGGGAGGATTCTAGCCCAAGCACAAAATTCATCATTTTCTCCAAGAATGAGACAGATCTCGGTAAATAGAGGGCCAAGACTGAGTTGCCCCTTGTACGATGGAACCATAGACCCGCTGGAGTTCATGAGCGTGTTCAACGTCATGATAGGAGGTACAAATTACAACCTGGACCAGGAAGATGTGGTGTTTTTCCAACTCTTCACTAAAAACTTGACTGGGGACGTACTGTGGTTCACCAACTTGCCCACAGGGTTGATTGCTTCAATCAGCCAGCCAAACTGTTTATGTAACAGTACGCTATATACATTGAAGCAAGGAATCAACGAGACTTTGAAGTCATACCTCGGGCGCTTCCGGAGGATAATGACCAAGGCTAAAGTCAACGACGACATGACTATCAAAGCATTGAGAAGTAGGATTGTTAGTGACGAAGCCCTCCGACGAGACTCTTCTTGAACCGACTGACTACAGTCTCAGACGCCTTATGTAGACCAGTGAGGCATGCCAAGTACATCGAGAAAAAGCAAATCTTTGCCACAATTCAGAAGGTTTAACGTGAGTCTAGAGCAAAATGGCCTAAGGAAAAGTAGTAAGAGCCGAGACAGCATTATAATTGCAGAAGAGCTAAGTTGGTAACATCATTCCAAGTCGAAGATACAGACAATCTGACTAGGAAGAAGACCTGGAACAACACCTACAACCGAGGAGAATACTATGCTTTCCATGAACAGCAGTTCTAGTTGCAGAAACGAAAGGATGTTGAGTTACAAGAAGCGGCCAAAAAGTAAGACACTCAGAACAACACCACTAATGATGGAGTTTACGGCACAAATAATGGACACAAAGCTTCCGAACGGGACAACCTGCAAGTGGACGTTGGTGTCATCATGGGAGGCTTCCAGTCTTGTAATGACATTATACGGTCCATCAAAAAGTACGACCGTACGGCTGTAGCTGCAGTCAGCCATAAGAACTCGTCTCTGTCTGAAAGGTTTACACCAGCCAACTCGGAGATATCGTTCTATCTAGATGATTTCGAAGGAGTAAGCTTTCTGCACAACGACCCGCTAGTCGTCAAGCTCTGAGTTGGCAATTATGATGTCTCTTGGATACTAATCAACCCCAAAAGCTTAGTTGATTTGATCTTTAAATAGACTTTGGAACAGAGACACTCCTAGATCTTAGAATCAAGCTGGTTGATAGAACCCTAACCGCGTTCGATGGCAGTTCCATACATGCCATAGGAACACTAAAATTGTCAATTCGTGCAGCCACAATCACAAGATGGATCAATTCGTGCAGCCAAAATCACAACGGAAAACTGTCTCCCATTTTATCAACTCCTACAAGGAAATAAGAACTTTGAATGGGACAAAAAGTGCAAAAGCGCCTTCTCCGAGTTGAAAGTATACATGTCAACTCACCCAGTTTTATCAAAACCTGAAGATGGAGGACCGCTTTACTTATACATTGCAGTGTTGTCATCGGCAGTAAGCAGCGTACTCGTACAAAAAGACAGGGGAATCCAATATCTGATATTCTACACAAGCAAGTCTCCTGACTGAGCTAAATCCTGTTATCCGACTACAGAGAAACTCGCGTTGGCAGTTGTCAGTTCAGAAAGGACGTTACAACTATACTTTCAGTCTCATAGAATTATTGTGCTAACTAACCAACTGTTGTGGACAATCATGCAGAGCCCAAATCAGTCAGAGAGGTTAACCAAATGGGCTATAGAACTCAGCGAGTACGATGTAGAGTTCAAAGGAAGAACTAGCGCCAAATCACAAGTTCTAGCAGATTTTCAGATCGAACTATCATCCGAGTTGGAGCCATTAGAAGCAAAGTAGTCTCCTTAAGTTTGGAAACTCTACATAGATGGATCATCTTTGCAACATGAATCTGTATTCGGAATTTGACTCGAAACTCCGACAAGTGAAGTACTGGAACAATGGTTCCGAGTAGCTTTCCCAGCTTCAGAGAACAAGGCCGAGTACAAGGCGTTAATTATTGGAATTTGACTTGCAAAAGAAGGTTGAGCTTCCCAAGTCAAATGCTATTGTGAAACTCAGTTAGTTGTTTATCAAGTTAACATCGGCTACAATACAAAAAAGACCAGATGGAGGCCTCCTTGAAGGTCGTGAAGGAGTTATCAAAGGACTTGAAAATCAAGGTCATTAAGATTTCCTAAAAGGAAAATACTTCGGCTGACTCATTGGTAGCCTTGGCTTCAACTACGTGGACTCGGGTGAAGATCCTGATATGGAGGTTGATGACCTCCCTCAAACTAGAGAAAGGACGATCGACTAGAGAGACAATAAACTTGCGTATATACATGATGGTGAAATTTTAGAAGATCGATGGACAGCTCGAAGGCTCAAGGCCAAGTTTGCTTTCTATGCACAAATCAATGGCAAACTCTACCGCCAAAGTTCAGACGGAACATTGCTTACATGTAGGCATCAATGAAGCCATCCAACGGGGTCCATGGCCTCTCGTCAGGACCGGGAATGCGGACGTAAACATTCCTTATCACTGCAAAGAATTCAATAACCCTCCACTAGTTTTGCTTGTGTAATTACAGAACGACGGACGTCGAGAGAACCAATCCAATATCTATCTCTCTGTCGATCATGCGGGAGAGACGAGATAGAGACAGTACAAGGAGGGACTCCTGAGTTACCGCCTCTCACCTGGATAACAATGGCCTCACCACAAACCGCTGAGTCCTGCTCAACGTTGCTACCCCTAGCAAGGAGATCAGCTTTAACACTGTCAACCCCTCAAGAAAATGAGGACGTAATAGTACGAGAACTCTCAGATTCCAAATTAGAACTCGACTTTATTCTATTCTTTCCCATTGTGACTGAACAAAATAAAAAATAAAGACGTCTCGACACAAGAAGAGAGAGAAAGATTGTAGAGAGAGAAGTTACCTTTGCAACTCGGATGAAGGTAAAAAGAATGAAAAAATAGAAGGGGTATTTATACAAATTTACCGAAAACCGAATCATCACACAATGATGACGTACTAGCAGGCTGTTAAACCACCCTAATTGCCCAATCGGTGTATGACACGTGGACCAAAAATTCTAGAAGTAGGTAACTTACCAACTCGAAAATAACATAATTTTCCAAGTCTAGGGGGGGGGCAATTGTTGGAGGTGAATCCAATCCTACTTCGGTCCACGAGAACATTAATAACCAGAAAATCACTAAATCTTGAATTTAGCTAAAGAGTCATCTCGTTTCTTGATTGACAACTCGGAAAGATTCATGCTCAGCTGATCACTGAACGAGAAGGGTTGCAACTCGTTGTTGAAAGATAAAAGGAAGTTTTCCTAATTCAGATAAGGAGAACTTTCGAGTATCTAGCAAGAATCTTTTCATTTTTTGCAAATCTAAAGATATGTCATATTTTCTGTTTTCAAGGGATTGTAACCGCCTCTATGATCTATAAATAGAGGAGGAAACCCTTGAGAAAATGATCCACTTTTTAGCACTTGGAGTTTATAATAAGAACTCAACCCGAGCACTTTTTGCTCGAGCAATCTCTTTGTGTCTCTCCAAACCAAAAACAGGAATCTGCACCCATATTCTCTCTACTTTAATCATAGCTTGAATTAGAACTCTTAGTGCTAAATCCTGCTCGAATATAGACCAACCATTAATTTCTTTTTGTTAATCAGGAAGTTCAGGGCTCGTGGGCCCTTAATCTCACTAAGATAGAACTCACAACCATTTTAAATTCTCTCCACTTTGAAAAGCTAGATCCTTCCTCGCTGCCACTCGATCTTATGATTTCTTTGATAATTTTAGGATACGTTTTCAATCGAGCTATCGACCTCGGTTGGCCCACCCTTAAATTTTAGTTAAACTACTCAAGTGATTCTCAATAGTATTCAATAGAAGATGAAATTGATCTTCTAAGATTCAAGACTGAAAGTGTTCGAATCGACCAGACAAGTTGAGAAACAGATCTCTGAAGATTGATCATAAAAGGTGAGAAACAGATCTCTGAAGATTGATCAGATAACTTGAGGAACATATCATTGAAGATTGATCAAACAACTTGAGAAACATATCATAGAAGACTGATCAGACATTAATGTGAAATGGAAGATGTGGTGAAGCAGCCAATTAAGAAAAGAAATCTACAAGTCATCGTAACAGAAGTTGAAGATTGAAGTTTCTGTCAAGACAAGAAGCTAATCAAGCTAAGAAGCTTTACTCAACAAGTGGTTTTTTGAATTTGTTCTCGATAAGAAGTTATTCAATTGGAAAAGCTCTTCTCAACAAGTGAAATTCTGAAGTTCCTATCAACAAGAAGTTTTTATGAATGTGTAGTTGAGAAGAACGAGTATCTGAGCTGAACAAAGAGTCGATCAATACAAGAACTTGTTTAAACACAAGTTTGTTGAAGACAAGTGACTGTGTGAAGACAAGTAGCTGTGTAGAGACGAGGGGCTGTCTGAAGATAAGTTACTAGTACAGAGATCACGTTGCTGAGCTGGATGAGTTGCTGAGTTGGAGAGTTGTTAAGTTGGACAAGTCGCTGAGCTGGAGATTGAGTTGGACAAGTTGCTGAGCTGGAGAACAAGTTGGACGAGTGGCTGAGCTGGACGAGGAGCAGATCAACTAAAATGTCTAGTTGCCTTTTTTTGAACAAAAAAGTCATGTTGCTGTTGTGAAGAAAAAGGAAATGTTCCTTATTGATAAAATTTCCGTTTATGGGAGATTTGGAAGATTCTGGCTGAGCTTGATGTGGACTTTCTGGTCAAGGTGAAACTCATGATAATTAGTTGTCAATAGAAACGACATGTTTGTTTGAAGCAGAAATAGAAACTTGTCTTAACTTGAGAGTTTCCATATCTGAGGGATTTGAGAGATTCTAGGTTAAGATGCACGACCTATAAAACGGTCTTCAAGTGTGTAGAGCTGTCTAACACTCTAGAGAGATTGGGGGAGTTTTTTTGAGATTTAGAGAGAGAAAACTCTTGAGAGCCATTGTTTAGGCTTGAATGTTGTTTCGTTTTGGGTTGGTGAGGTTGTAACAACCAAGTATAAGTCTTTTGTAGAAAGATTATATTAATAAAACAAGTTGAAGTGTTGGATCGGTGCGTTCCAATTGGTATGTCAAAGTCTTTGTTGCATTCTCTGATGTTTCAATTGGTATCAGAGCGGGACACCGACCGAATAAGGGTTTTATTCAAATCTGGTGAAGATTTGGGAAAACATGGAGAATTCGCAATAACTTATGGATGATTATGTTTGGAAGAATCAGACAGATGATTCTGAAGATAAGATTGAGAAGATGGTGGAAAAGCATCTCACAAGACTAAATGTGGGTCAACTGTAGAAGAAAGTATCATGCCCAAAACGGAGGTCTGTAAAGGAGATCCAGAATTCTGCAAAGGATAGCAACAATAATCTAGTTTTTGGTGACACACAAACTAGACGCGGTTACATGCCCAGAGGACAAGACGACACATTGTTTTGTTGGAGTACCAGTGATATAGATGACGATGCCACAAGAGAGATTATACATAACTATGTAACTCATCTAAGTATTGTTGATTCTGATGATGAAGTGGTGGCGACAATAGCAACAGAAGATTGTAAAGACAAAGATGATGAGTTTGATGATGATCTTGGTATGTCTCCCAATGAAGAATTGAACATCATTGTGATGAGGCTTCTAGAAGTTGAGGAAGATAATAAGAATCTGGAGTCTAAATCCTTGTTTGAAAAATGACAGAGAAAGGACAATCATGTGTCTGCAAGACAGATGCCTGAGAAGGAACAACAGAAATCTGACAAACAATGTCTAGAGTGTCAAGGATATGGCCATTTCAAAGCTGGCTGTCCAACTATCAAAAGGAATATGACACTAAAGTGCTTCGAGTGTCGGGGGTATGGTCATATGAAATATGCTTGTGTGGGGATTTCAAAGCGGAAGGACAAGGTGTTAGTAAGGTGGAGCAAGAGTGACTCTAAAGACGAAGATATGAACAATGATCTCGTTGCACATTTCAGACTGGTCGAGTTGTCAAAAGAGGTAGACTATGTGCATAGGAGAAATGAGACATGACATACATCTGTGAGTCAATATGATCGAGAAGCTGTCACTGACCAGGACTCAGATGAAGAAGATAATCTTGGGTTATCTGCGGTCGATGAACTATGAATTGTCTTTCGACACCTTGTTAATGTGGAAGAGAAAAAAACTAGCTGATACTTGAGAACAAGCTTCTGTCTGACAAGGTTCAGAAACTAGATATAGAGTTGGAATCTGAAAAAGCTAAAAGTATAGAGCTCGAGAGTCGCCTATCAGAACAACTATATAACATTAAGATGTTATCCAAAGGGACAGAAGATCTCGATAAGATCCTGCAATCTGGAAGAACCGAGAAAGCAAAATGGGGTTTGGATTATTGTGGTGCTGAGAACACAACTACTGACATGATTTTTATTAAAGCAGCTGGCACCGAGAAGACTACTTCACGAAGTCATAAGGTCACAAGAATAGTTCAGAAAACCTCACAAAAGCTTGGTCAACAGCAGAAAAAAGGCTGTACAACAGGAATTTGTATCAAAGAAACTGAGAACATCCACATAAAACACCACAGAGGTTTGGTCAACAACCCATGCAATGTCAGTTTAACTACTCAAGTGATTCTCAATAGTATTCAATAGAAGATGAAATTGATCTTCTATGATTCAAGACTGGAAGTGTTCGAATCGACCAGACAAGTTGAGGAACAGATCTCTGAAGATTGATCAGACAAGCTAAGAAACAGATATCTGAAGATTGATCAGATTACTTGAGGAACATATCGTTGAAGATTGTTCAAACAACTTGAGGAACATATCACAGAAAACTGATTAGACATCAATGTGAAATGGAAGATGTGGCGAAGCAGCTAATTAAGAAAAGAAATCTACAAGTCATCGTAACAGAAGTTGAAGATTGAAGTTCCTGCCAAGACAAGAAGCTATTCAAGTTAAGAAGCTTTTCTCAACAAGTGGTTTTTTGAAGTTGTGCTCGATAAGAAGTTATTCAATTGGAAAAGCTCTTCTCAACAAGTGAATGTCTGAAATTGTTCTCAACAAGAGGTTGTTATGAACGTGTAGTTGATAAGAACAAGTATCTGAGCTGAACAAAGAGTCGATCAATACAAGACCTTGTTTAAACGCAAGTTTGTTAAAGACCAATGGCTGTCTGAAGACAAGTAGCTATGTAGAAACAAGAGGCTATCTGAAGACAAGTTTCTAGTATACACATCATATTGACGAGCTAGAAGAGTTGCTGAGTTGAAGAGTTGTGGAGTTGGACAAGTCGCTAAGCTGGAGAACGAGTTGGACAAGTTGTTGAGATGGAGAACGAGTTGGACGAGTGGCTAAGTTGGACGAGGAGCAGATCAGCTAAAATGTCAATTTTCCTTTTTTAAAAAGAAAAGTAATACTGGTGTTGTTAAGAAAAAGGAAATATTCCTTATTGATAGAATTTCTGTTTCTGAGAGATTTGGAAGATTCTAGCTGAGTTTGATGTAGACTTGCTAGTCAATGTTAAACTCATGACAATGAGCTGTTAACTGAAAGATAGGTTGCTGTGAAGAAGAAATGGAAAGTTGTCTAAACTTGAGAATTTTCATTTCTGGGAGATGTAGAAGATTCTAGGTTAAGGTGCGAATACAAGTTGCTGTCAACAGAAACGACAGGTTGCTGTGAAGCAGAAATAGAGACTTTTCTTAACTAAGAGTTTCCATATCTGAGGGATTAGGGAGATTCTAGGTTAAGATGCACGACCTATAAAAAAGTTTTAGGATGTGTAGAGCCGTCTAACACTCTAGAAAGATTGGGGGAGCTTTTGTTTGAGATTTAGAGAGAAAACTCTTGAGGGCCATTGTTTAGGGTTGAGTGTTGTTTTGTTTTGTGTTAGTGAGGTTGTAACCAACAAGTATAAGTCTTTTGTAAAAAAAATTATATTAATAAAATGAGTTGAAGTGTTGGATCGGTGCGTTCCGATCAATATATCAAATCGCTGTTGCATCCTCTAATTTTTCAAAGATTTGTCATTCGAAATAAACATTAGACCATACTATTTTTTTTCGTCCTATATGATTTTACTTGATTCTACATAAATTATTTCATCAAGAGAACTAATTTTTGGACCAAAATTCTTTCATCAAAATATCTAATATTTGGTCAATAATTTGTAACATCAGCTTTCATGAAAACAATATTATATTATGTAAACAATTTCACATAATCAAATTTAAAATCTTATACATATTTTCTGTAGTAATAAGAATATAAAATAAAAAAAATTTGTAACATTATTTTCAGTTAGAGGCAAAGTCCGGAAATATATTTTAAGTTAAATAGTAAGATGTCCATTTATGCTATTTTTTACTAAAATTTGATTTAGAAAATTACATTTTTCATATAATATTATTTTGTGGATCTTATAGTAGACAAATAATGAAAAAAGGGGCAACATTCGTACGTAGGAGGGTCTTTCATTAGACAGAGACAAATAAGAAGTCATCGAAAGAGGCTCTCTTTTGATTGTCGGTGATCAATTCTAATGCGTCATCGTACTAAACGAATCCTATCTCATGTGTAAGTCAACCCTCATTTTAAGTCTGTGTGTGGACCATTTTCTTCTGGAACTATTTTGTTATATTTTAAGATGATTTCTTTACTTCATGTGTGATGTGTCTATTCTATGAATTTTGTTTATATTAAAAATCTTATTAGATACCATTTGTTTTTGCTGGCAATATGTACTTCATTACTTTTTTTAAAAGCATAATATCAAATCGGTCCTCATATTTTGCCATGTCTTTTAATATTATCATATATATATATATATATGGTTAGTCCGAACGATTGAGTCTATAACACCTGACCACTATCTTAATGGATCACACATCCTCTCTGAATTTGTGGTCCACCTTATCAGTTCGACGATTAGTACGCTACGTTTGGGAGGCTTTACTGACCCCACAAATCACCACATGATATTTTCCCGTGTTTTGTCCTCACTAACACAGTTCCAAAAATCATTTCCTAGAAGTTCACTCATCATTCAACTACTCCAGCTCAACCACGCTTAACCCTAGAGTTTTCTTTGGACAAGTGACCAAAAAGATAAGTGCACTTTAGTGACATAGGTGACCAAATCAATTCTTTTAAATATCTCCACATGCACCACCATATACCATATTTCCTGAAACTGGGGTGTTACACAATCTTCTGGTTCTGTTTAAACAATCAATGATCTATGTACCAGATACAACCACTGAGGTTCAATTTCTAATTGTTGATTTTGTGTGTGGTTATTTGTTCTAATTGTGTAATGAAAAACAAGAGAAAGAAATAGACCATATACGAGTTCCCAAGACCAAATATTGGATTGGTATATCGTGCCCGAAAGCCTCTGAATAGCATATAATCAAAACAAAAAGTACAAGCACAACCCTCTGTCACTCACCAAGATGATCTACCCACAAGCTGATTACTCAAACCTTGCTCACCAAGCGTGTTACTTTGAAACTCAAGAAAACCCTGATATATATATTTCCTCTTTCCCGAAACCCTTTTGTGCTTTCTGTTAAGTGACATTATTACCAGTTTGCCTTCCATCACAAGTTAACAGAGAAGTGGCAGCTCCGCAAAAAAGACCTAGAGAATGACCTGTGCATGACATGTTTGGCTTCAAGACACATCTCAGCCCAAATAGCATCCAATAAAGTCACAGCCCACAACAACCTAATCCAGCTCATAAACCTGAGACCAACTCAATAATCAGAGTCAAACTCGTAATAGAATATTATCCACTTCAAGTTGAATCTTATCCAACAGAGCTTCTGAAGATAATAAACTTTATCTTCCTCTCTCACCTCCCCAACAATCTCTTATTGGAACCCCCAACAATTTCTTGTCGGAACCCAAACTCAGTCTACAAGCTAGTGGGAGATTTTGAGAACTTTCAGACTCTCCTTTGCCTACTCAAAATTCTTTACTGGAACTAATTTCGCCAAATCATCCCCGGATTTTCCTTTGTTCGACTTTTCAGCACCTGAACAAACCCTTCTTCAATCATACCCCTTATAAAGTGATAACGAGTTTAAATGTGCATTGTTCTCTCATGAGACACACTGTTCTTCACAAGGGAGATGGCATTTTGGGAATCATTGAACAACCAAACTGGATTTTCCTCAAGTTCCAGTTCACAGGTAACTGTATTTAGCTAGTAGGCTTCTTTTCCCGCTTCTGCTAAAGCCACGTATCCGGCTGCACTAGTTGACAAAGCAAAAACTTGTTGTAATCCTGACCGTCAACTCAATGTGTTTGAACCGGTTAAAAACACATAACCTGTAATTGATATTTTGCGATCTAAATCTGCTGCATAGTCACTATCACATAATTGTGTTACTCCGCAACAGTCTTTTGTTTCCCTTAGATATGTCAACAATTCATCTAACAACTAACCAATTTTCTTTGCGAGATAAACTCATAAATCGACTCACCAGTCCAACCGCGTGAGCTATGTTTGGTCATTTACAACCATGGGATACATCAGACTCCCGACAGCACTGCAATATGGTATATTTTTCATCTCTCTCTCAGCCTCTGCTTGATCCTTCTTCTTAGTACTCATAAGCTTGGAATGAGTTCCAATATGTGTATTAACTGTTCTTGTTTGAGTCACCTAACACGTTCTCAACATCTTGCCTATGTACTCTTCCTCAGATAACCTTAACACACCATGATATCTGTCATGCACTATGTCCATTCCCAAAATCCTCTTTGCTGCTCCCAAATCCTTCATTTCAAATTCATTGCTTAACAGGTCTTTGAGTTTTTGAATTTGAGCTTTACTCTTGGATGCAATCAACTTGTCATCCACGTATAACAATAGATAGATAATTAGTCTCATCATACCTCCTAAAATACACACACGAATCATGCCTACTCCTTGAATAACCTTTAGCCTTCATAAACTCGTCAAACCGCAGATTTCACTCTCTAAATGATTGTTTTAAGCCATACAGTAATCTCTGTAACATGCACCCATCTTCAGCTTTAAAAACCCCTTCAGGTTAGATCCATCAATATCCTTTCATTCAATTTACCATGTAGAAAGGTTGTCTTTACATCCATTTGTTCCAGCTTAAATCATAATTCTCCACAACCGACATAATAATTCGAATTGCAACTTGTTTACCACATAAGCAAACACCTCGTTGTAGTACAGTCTTTTGATCTGAGAATACCCCTTGACAACTAGTCTAGCTTTGAATCCAGGCTCTTCAACCCCTGGTATTCGTGGCTTAAATTTATATATCCACATAAATCCAATTGATCTCTGTTTTTCCCGTCTTTCAATCAATTTCCAAGTCTCATTTTTAATAATGACTCCATTTCTCTTTCATTGCAGCAATTTACTGAAGTTTGTACTTAGAGTTGATAGCTTCTTGATAGCTTTTAGGCTCATCTTCATCAATCAGCTGTGACATGCTCAAATCATAGCCTCAAAATCATAATCATCAAATATGCTAGGTAACTTAGTCGGTGCTCTTCTATGTCTATCATGTGCTAGAACGTAAATATCAAGTGTTGGTTCTACTACTGATTCACTTGTAGAGTCACCATCACTGTTATCGTTACCATGCTCTGGATTTGATTCTTGTTCATCTGAAACTCCACCTTGATTTGAACACCTTTCTAATGAGCTTTGTGTTCCTGAAATTTCTCCTCTAGAACCCTGTGCTCTAGAACTTTCAGCCATATCATTAATTTGATCCTCAAGGAGAATAAAAGTTACCATTTTACCCGTCTGTCTTTATCATTCTCTTACTCCTCAGATTGTATAAAAAATAAGATAAAATAAATGATTAATTAAATCAATATACATATATTTTTAAAAATAATTAATATGATATAACTTTATGTCAAACTTTTTAAATTAGATTTGACTAATTATTAGAGATTCGATTCAGTTTTTGCAGGATCCATAAATCTATTGGATATTAAACTTATGTTGCCAATTTTACTTTTAATGTATTTTTTCCTGGTCTTCTAGTTTTAAATTCTAATGGCATAAGGGGTAAACAATTACAACTTTTTAATTAAGAGTTAAAAGTCATCCTCTTTTGATAGTAGTAGTTTATGAAAACTATATAAGAAAACTCTAAATTTAGTGTAAAAACATTTAGTCTGTAGACCACAAATTTTTAAAAACACTATTCTCATCATATCATATATAAATATACTTTACTGCATTACCATATTATGCACACTTAATATCTAATTTTGAAGAGTCTGCACATAAATTGCAAAAATGTTTCGAGGCAAGGCTTGCAAAACTTTCTTCGCGTTTCTCAACACCATTTCGTGAAGTTAGGTCCAAGAAGATGCAAATAGTTGTGGTTTTACCCTCCCATCACACGTCAAAGAAGAATAAGACAAAGGAGGGAACTTCGAAGAAGCAGGATTAGCCTCCTTATTTTTATAATTGTTTATGTTTCAAACTTTATGCTGGAATTGTCAAGGTATTGGTAGTAAACTTTTTATTAATTACCTTCGTGGTATTTGAAAAAAATTCAAACCTTATTTGTATTCCTTTCCAAAACAAAGAAGAGTTTTATTTTTTTGGAAAAAATACAGATTCGTTTGGGTTATAATTTATTACAAACTGTAGAACCAATAGGTTCCAGTGGTGGTTTAGCACAATTATACTCCCATTTCTTTGATATTAAAATTCATCATAAAGACAAAAATATGATATGTGTATCTGTCAAAATCAAAGAAAAAAAAATAGATATCACTTTTTTTATGGGGAACCTGTCCAAAATAAACGAGCCTATGATTGGGAAAGGTTAACTTGAATTGGTATCATTCGAGACACTCCTTGGTTAATTATTGGCAATTTTAATGAATTATCGGGTAACCATGAAAAGCAAGGTGGCCCTTTACGACAAGTTAATTATTTTGTGGATTTTAACTAACGGGATCACTCGATGTGTTCTTTATAAAGCCTTTGGGAATGAAGAGTGGTACGAGTTATTTCCAAGATCAGAAATTGAATACCTTGATATGATAGGTTCAGATCATCAACCTGTCTTGGGTAGGTTTGCTGATCAAGTTTTTAAACCACATCGTCATTTTATTTTTGACAAACGATGTATTGGGAATTCTGTTTTTAAGGAAATAATTGAGACAAGTTGGAAAGGTCTTCATTATAGGAGGGCAATGACTTTCATGGGTAAAATTAAATCATGTTGACGGGAAATTTCTCATTGGAGAACTTCATATATTCAACCTGGACATCAGAAGATAGTAGAACTACAAAACATTGTGGAAGATTTAAAAAATCATAGTACAAATGATGCAAACAAAAACTTTCAAGCAAATTTCAACCTCAAACATGCTTATACCAAAGAGGAGACTTACTGGAAACAGAAAAGCCAAAACAAATGGCTACAAGAGGGGGATGCGAATACTAAATTCTTTCATGCTCAAACTAAACAATGTCAAGCACGTAATCGAATAGTTGGTCTCTTGAAAAATAATGGCAACGCAAGAGGAGAATATCCTAGCTAAAGCATCAGGATATTTTTTGAGACTTTTCACAAGCAATGGTAATACCACAATCCTTCTCGATGAATTAGAGCCAAAAATCACCGACTCTGACAATCGACTATTGATGAGAAGAGCCACATAATTTGAGATTAAGACTGCCCTATTTATGATAGACCCAGGAAAAATCCCGGGTCGGGATGGTATGACAGCACTATTTTTACAAAACTCATGGGATATTCTTACAGACTATCTAGACAATCTAGTCAACGAGTTCCTAAGTCAAAGATCTTTTGAACAAGACTTGAATGCTATGAATATTTGCCTTATACCAAAGATTTTTCGTCCGTCAAAGATGACCGAATTCAGACCGATCAGTTTATGCAATGTGGGTTATAAATAATATCAAAAGTACTAGGCTTACGACTTAAAAAAGTATTACATAAACTTGTATCGGAAACACTGTCGGCTTTTATAGCTGGTAGACTAATTTCTGATAATATATTAATCGTACAAGAAATGTTTCATGCCCTTCGAACCAATAAGGTTGTGAAGAGTAAGTTCATGGCCATTAAAACGCATATGTGCAAAGCCTATGACAGAGTAGAATAGCTTTTTGTTGAAACATTATTTTGTAAACTTGATTTCTGTGAGTCTTGGATAAAGTGTATTATGCACTGTATTACTAATGTAGAATAATCTGTTCTTATAGACCGCATCCTAGGAGGGTGCATTATCCCGCATTCGAGTATACATCAGGGTGATCCGCTATCCCCCTACATTTTTATCCTGTGTACGGAAGTCCTCATCTCCAAACTAGTATTTGCAGAAAATAGGGGACTAATCTCAGGAATTTCAATTGCAAGAAATAGTCCTAATATATCCCATCTGCTTTTTGCTAATGATAACTTATTTTTTTGTAAAGCATCTTAGGAAGAGACATTTCAGGTTTTAAAGATAATTAATGAGTATGCAATAGTGTCAGGACAACAAATTAATTTCGACAAATCCTCGATACAATTTGGTCAGATAGTACCAGACAGTCATAAAATGGAAATACATAATACTCTAGGGATTTCTCAAGTGGGCGGAATGGGATCCTACCTGGGCCTCTCAGAAAATCTTGGTGGGGCAAAAACAAAAGTTTTTACCTTTGTACGTGAGAAACTCCAGGAGCGTATAAATAGTTGGCCCTCGAAATTTCTATCTATAGCGGGTAAGGAAGTTTTTTTTAAATCTATCCTTACAGCTCTTCCAACTTATGTTATATCGCAAACTTTTGGTGGTCAAACACAGAAACCTCCAAAGGTATAAATTGGAAGAAATGGAAAAAACGTTGTAAACAAAAGTCTGAAGGTGGGCTAGGCTTTTAAGCATTAGAGGCGTTCAATTCAACTCTCCTGGGTAAACAACTATGGCGACTCCTTGACTTCCCTGATTCTTTATTTGCTAGGGTCATGAAAGGAAGATACTATAAAGATAAAGATCCATTAACGCCTAAAATGCTAGCCAACCCCTCCTACAGGTGGCAGAGTATATTGTCAAGTCGATCTTTAGTTTCTAAGGGTTTTATACAGAAAATTTGGGATGGTAAATCAATTAAGGTCTGAACGGATCTACAGATTCTTTTCCCAGACCTGAAGATAGCATATACTTTAATATGTTTCCTGACCTTACCATTGATCAATTTTTTGACCATAGCTCTCGTAAATGGAAGGAGATTTTGGTGCGATAATACTTTAGTCCTTCTGATGTCCCACTAGGTCTGGGAATTCCCCTACCTCGTATTTCTTGATCCGATTATTGGCGATGTATTTTACTAAGATAGGACGATATTCGGTCAAGTCTGGTTATCAATCTGAAGAAGCGTTTTCACTTATTGGGTTTGGATAATTTGGGCCAAACTTTCAGGCCTTACATAATAAAATTTGGGAAACGAATTGCCCTAATAAAATCAAACATTTTATGTGGCAAACTCTATTAGGCTGCACTGCAGTCAAACATAATTTGAGTCAGCATGGTATTAGTTGTGATACCCGCTGTTCACGATGTGGTGCGGATGAGGAGACGATAAATCATGCTATCTTTGAATGCCCTCCAGCACTTCAAATTTGGGCACTCTCTAATATTCCCTTAGCGGTAAATATATTCCCTGGATCATCCATCTGGTATAATTTTGATTATTTATGTTGGAGATTACTGAATTTCGATAAGCTCTAGATTTTTCCATGGATTATATGGCATATTTGCAAAGCACTAAACGATCATTGCTTTTCAAATAGTACAGTTGATCCGCATAATATTATCTTTCAGGCGGAAGCTCACTTTAAGGAATGGTCCTTAGCTTGGAAGGAGTTGGAAACCAATAGACTTCTCTTACTATCCAAAACAGCCTTTACGAAGGCCCCATGGGTTTTTGCATCCACAACTAATCCTAGTTTCACAAGATACACGTGTCTTGTGGACGCTTTCTAGAAGAATACGGACCTTAATACTGGCTTAGGGTGGTTTTGTTTTCTAGATTCGGTAGGAGGAAACCTTATGGGGGCTAGGAGCGTTCATCGGAGTCTGTCTGCCCTTCATTCATAAGTCGAAACTGTTCTTTTGGTAATGGAGTCGTTGATATCGCGGCACATCACTGAGGTAGAGTTTTCGATGGATTGTGAAAACGGTGCTGAAGATCTTCAATAATCCAGAGGAGTGGCCTGCTTTCCTTCCATACGAAGAGGAGTATGCACGGATGTGTTCTTTAATTACTTCCTTTTCCCTCTCACTTATCCCAAAATGTCTGAATCATAAAGCTGATGTTTTTACTCATCATGTTCGAGAGTCAGCTTATGAGGTTTTGATGTAATCCTGTCCTTGTATTTCTCAATTTTGATATAATATAATATGCTGTTGATAAAGAAGTATCAATATCATACCTATATGTCCTTATATCTATTTTTTCTACAGCGGGATGATAAATTAAACAACAGCTTTATTACAAAATGAAGTCTCAAAAGTTCTCTATATAGTATATATACTTGCAAAGGATTAACCATTAATCGAAAGAAAAGTTGATTTTTTTTAGCAAATGCTTTTCATTGCAAATTTTTCATGATATACTTTATTCCATGATGACCAATTCACACCAACACTTTATTACATTCGGATATGCGTTATACCGCATTATCTTTTATTCGACACTTTTATTTTTGATTTTATTATAAAACCTCACACTTGCATAACGATAAACTTAACAGTTGGAGGACGAACCAGGCTACATTTAACAACTTAGATTTGTTCCAGGACTGATCCCAAGGATCCTACAAAACTCCAAGTAACGATTAACTCTGCTCTGAACCGCTACTGGGCGTCCGCCGTTGCATTCACCACCGTTGATCTTCCTTGTGGTGGCTCCAAAGCCTTGATCTAAAACTGGACGGACATTCTGGTTCCAGAACCACATAGCACATTTGAATGCTACTTCAGGGCTACGAGCCACCAAATCTGGATCAGTCAATAGAGGTAGTCCGAGGTACCTTCCGGCTGCACCGTAGTTGTAGTTCCATGTGATTTGGATCGGACCACGACCGTAGTAGTTCTTGCCTGGTTGACAAGGATATGTTGTGCTTGGTGAGCAGTATCTCCCTCTAGCTATTTCTTCCTTATAGCAAAAACCTTTACGAAAGAGATTCCATTATTTGTTATTTCACAACATTAATTACATGCCAAGTAATAGTGGAAATTTAATGAAAAAAAATTACATTTGAAAGAAACATTGAATTAATACAATATATTTTTGTGTTATGGATTTAGATTCAATTTAATATTTGTGTGTTTGATAACTAATAGACAATTTGGAGAACTAAGTTTGATTAACTAGTTAACGTGCACCTCTGCAGCCTTTCCCACTTGAGTTTTGAATCCAGATAGTTTAAATTATATATCGGTTTTAGTCCATCCAACCATTGACAAAAACATATAATAAAAACATTGTTAGCTAGGTTTATCTAAAGAAAACAAAAAAAAAAAAAGTTTTGTTGTCAAATTTATAAAGGTTTATTATAACAAAAACTTACTTCCGGATTCATGAGAAAACTGAGCGAACATAGCTGCGATCTCACGCTTAGAAACAGTTCCTTGATAAGCAGCAAAAGATTGAGCAGCTGAGATGAAAGCTTGTCGAGTGTAGAACCCATTTGCTGGGCAACCTCTCCCAGCTTTGCTTATGGCACTATCAAAGAATGTTGGAGTGACTATATTTTGAACCGTGTCACGAGGACCAGCATTCAGACCACCTTCACCGCCAGTAGGAGTTCCGGACTGACAAGGTCCGTTTTGGCATCCTGTGCCACAGTAGGCAATTGTGGAACCACAATATCCATATCTACTGCAACACAAATTGCCTGCACATCCAGTTCTACCACAGTTTTGTGAAACTGCAGTTTTAGTTAGGATAGTTAAGAGAAAAAAAGCTAACAGAAAAGTTTTGGTTGCCATTTTTGGTTTTGTTTTGGAGGAGTGGAAGAGAGAGTTGTGTGAATAAAATGATAGTGTATATAGATGTATTTATAGTGTAAAACTTAGCAAATTGAGATATTTTATTATGGTTTTTATTTGGATTTTTGTTAAGTCAGAGTCAATGACCCTCTATAGCTACGATCTATCAAAAACAAATAAGTCAACTTTTGACAGATGCTTTTTTTTGTCGTAACGATAATACAATCACAGTAATTGTTATTTTATTTTATTTTCTTGTATCAAAACAATCAACGTAATTCGACTAAAATCTTCCTCAAAAATACTTGCTAGTAATAATGAAAGTTTATATCCGCTCAAACCTGTTGAGTTTATTAATGCATATCTCATGTTTTTATCAAGTAGGAAATATAACTTATCAAGTATAAATCCTTCTGTAATTGACAAATTATTATATCAATCAATCTGGTTAGCATATATGCACTATGAAAGCCCTTTAACAAATAAAAATTTTATTAAAAAATATATTCTTAAAATGTTTAACTGGTTTAACATTATAATTGATTACATAATAAAATAGAAAAATATTTAATGGAATTGTCAGTAAAATGAGTATAGAGAATCTTATATATATATATATATATATATATATATATATTATATGTAAGTTGATTAATAGTATAGCTACCATTATACTTGAATCAGTTAAAAAAACTTTCATTATTGGAACAGTCATTTGTATATGTGCATCCCAAACCATTTGTATTTGAAGAATCGCATTCATTGTTCCGTGGGTGAACAAGAGACAAAAGAAAAGAAACATAGTCAAATTCTGTGCATCCCGGAACTATCAACTTTTTTACAAGTAGTTGTGTCTTTTTTATTTGATTATTTTGTGAGATTTTTGAAACCATGTGTCGGGGATAAACATATACAACCTAAGCACTTTTAAAGCAAATGGTTTCTGTGAGAAAAACTAGAGATTATAGAGAGCAAAACAAAAGTTGTTATGAACAATATAGATTTGTTGCCAAGTGAGCTCATGGGCCAGCAAGACAATAAGCGATCCAAATCCATTAAGAGCAAAGCATCCGAAGAAGATATTAAGCCCATTAAGTCTTTTGCTTCAGTATATGTGAATAACAAAAGCAGAGTAAAGGATTGTTCATTAATCCAATCTAAGAATAGATATGATATTCTTAGAACCGTAGATTGCAGAACTTAGAGTAGACATGTGGTTTAAGATTACGCTCTTATTGTAGCTATTAAAGCTTTCTGTTACAATCGTTATCTGTAACTTTTGATGAATTAATAGTATTTTTTCTCTGTAAAATTGAGTTCTAAAACTCTTCATGGTATCAGAGCTTCAGCCGATTCATAGAGGGAGCTTTAGAGATCTATTCTTGTCCTTCTTTAACAATCACAAATTGTGTTAGTGTGAAGCTCACCGAGCGAAACTACATACCCTGGAAGCTTCAATTTGAAATGTTTCTCTCCGATCAGAGTTTATCGGGGTTCATCGATGGCTCACAAAGAGTTCCTGCAACGACGATACCAGTTCAAGATTCAAGCACAAAATCAACAGAGATCTTAAATCCAAACTATCAAGCTTGGAGAAAATCAGATCAAGTGGTCAAATCTTGGATTCTCGGTTCTTTATCTCAAGAAATTTTCAGTTTAGTTGTTGGCTGTGATTCTTCTCACGATGTCTAGTACGCTTTATCTAAGCATTTGAATCGACTTGTTTTTCAAGATTGTTTGAGCTTCAACGTAGATTACATACTCTATCAAAGGATAAAAAGACAATGAACGATTATCTTAAAGAAGTAAAAAGTGTATGTGATCAACTTACTGCAATTGGAAATCCTGCTAATGAAAAAGATGAAGATATTTGCTGCTCTTCATGGATTGAATCGTGAGTATGAAATCAATTGTTACTGTAATAGAGAACTCGATGGGCACTGAGCAAACTACTCGTGAGTATGAATCAATTGTTACTGTTATAGAGAACTCGATGGGCAATTGGTAATCCTGTTAATGAAAAGATGAAGATATTTGCTGCTCTTCATGTACACGAACTGAAGAAAAAGTAATTATATTAGTACGACCACGACTCAGACAACGAACCAAAGCTTCAAGTGGTCCTAAAGAAAGGACGGACACTGAGCAAACTGTAAAAGTAAACAAATCCATATATATATATAGGGAATATAAACGCATGACATTCTGAATATTCAGATGAAAAACGGATGTAATCAATGTTGTAGAATTTGGTCGAATGAATTCTATCTAAGGGAAAATGTCCAATCGAGAATTCATTTGGACTAAACGCAAAAAAAAATTTCCCTCCAACCATCCTCGCAATACAGAAGTCCAGTACCGATCTTCATTCCTTAGTTGCAGATGCGATAAAAATAGAAACGCGTAGGAAACGTTTCCTACGCGTTTCCGAACTATGATAAACGGAGACACCAAAAAAGTTTCCAAAACGTTTCTGATAAGTTTCCAAAATAAATTTGAATATTTTCCAGTTTAAAATAGCCAATTGTTTGGTATTTTCCATAATATATTTTCTGAAAAAGGGAAATATTAACTCTATATAAGAACATCCTAACTAGGTTATCACATCTCGCAAGACCCAAGACTCATATTCTTCACGTTTCTTGATTCTAAGCAACAAAAGTTTTTGTTTTTCAATTTTTTATTCTTGTTGTTAAAATCTGAGAGGAGAACAAGGTACGACACCTTTTTATCTTTTTTGAAAACAAATTTGTACTGTTTAGTTTACATGATATGTTAGATAATTAATTTTGTTTA
>OVBA01002822.1:0-31722 GCA_900406435.1 Lepidium aucheri
GTTGATTTTAAAATCCTTTAAAATACTCAATCCAATAACACCACCTAAGTTCAGATTTAACATCTCTAACTTAATTCACAGTAATTCAGTTATTTGTATGTTAGGATATTTATAGATTTGAGTTCTTTTGAAATGTGTGTAATATATAAAAATCTTTAAAATGGAAGAAAATGGTTCATATTATTTTCTTATTTATGTTTCCTTGCAGAAGAAGCAAAAGAAACGCCTGAGAGAAACCGATCCGAATCTAAACCGGAGCTCCGGTTTAAGACTGGGTGGGGCAGAAAGTGATCAAGTAGTTAGATTCAGAACAAGTAAAAGTACTTGAAGCGTCGTCGTAAGCGTAACTGTAAGCGCTAGGGCAAGCGTTCTTAAACATTAATGAGTAATACGTTGGAGAACAAGTTTGCGGCGTCGAGTGAGCTCCGGTGCAGCAAAACTCCGGCAAATTAAACGCCGCACAAGCGCTTTTGCACGCTGCAATGTTTCCGGAATGAGGATCCATGATTCTAAGCTCATTAGGGCAAATCTCATTGATGTCGTTGACACAACCTGCATAACGGCAATTTCCGTAACCTCCTTGTGGTTTTATCCCCATTTTGACATTGTAACCATCGACGAGGCTTACATCGTAGAAATCCATGCCGGAATTGCTTGATCCGACGGTGAATTCAGCTAGAGTGGCTGGAGGAACTCCGCCACCGCGACATCTTAGAACGCCGCCGCAGTCTCCGGTGATGCAGTTACCACGGCCGTAAGAGTCAAAATTGCAGCCGGTACGAGCCCAAAACCGGCCTGACCATCCTTGAGGAGCCATGAGTTGTACGGAATCACCTGGAGCCAATTGAAACCCGCCGTCTCCGAGGGTGTTACTGTTGCCGGAGAGTATTCCTGGCCAGACGGTGTAAGGACAATGGTTCTGTAAAGTGAAAACGGTGGCGGAAACAGCAATGCCGCCTGCAAATTAACGAAAATGAATAATATATGAACAAAAGGAGCTAAAGAGACAGTAATATAATTATTATCATTTGAGATTAGAATAAACAGAAAATAAGATGTAGAATGTAATAGTGAAACAGAGAAGAAACAAAAACACAAAACAGAGTGTGTTTGATGTTGTTTACTAGTGATGAACACGAAGAAGAGAATGCAAATACTGGAGAAAGTCGCCATTTTTCTGTTATGGTTTTTGAATATCTGTGAATAATGATGATGATGATGATGATGATACTCTAGCGCCGATTCTCTTATATATAAGTGCAAGTTCGAGGTAGGGTTATCATTTTCATTTTATATATTTTTTATACTTTCCAACTTTTTTGTAGCGGACTGTTAGACCATCTTCTTTGGCACTGTGAAATTTTATATGCTTTGATGGTTTTTTAAGTAGGTTGATAAAATTGTTATGAATTATAACAATTTTAATATGTTTGGAGACATTTTTTTGGTTCTGTGGTTGTCTAAGTCTTTCCTAAACCAAACAAAAAGTTGGTTCTGTCAAAACAAACATGATCTCATTTGCACCTACTTAGATAAGGAGATAAGATTACATGCGACCAAGCAAAGACACGTAATTAAACAGAAGATGCTTTGCTCCACCTGAATAGATGATCCAATGTAGCAGTTAAAGAGCGTGAGAAACAACTTTCTTTCTCTTCCTTTCTCATCACCTGCTAAAACAAGGCAATATCCTTTTGGGACAAAGTTAGCTCTATGCTTCTTCAATCACCGACAATGTTTCGTCTAAATGGAAACTTCCTTTGTCGACTGAAAAAGAAGTTAGAACACCTTTTCATAAGGGGGCAACCTGTTGTTTCTTCCATTTCAATGAACACGAGTTTCACAGTTCCTACATAAAATTTCCTTGCAAAGTTTGCTCGGTGATAGTTTGGAAGGAGAACTATCAACAGTACCATTAGCAAAGATGCAAGAAACAGGTTGATACAACCAAATGGGACTAAGGCACAAGTCAAATGAATATACGAGTTCCAAGAGAAAAACATGGAATACAATTATTAAGAATCAAAGAATTAGCAATTACAGAGGCAGCCCAAAATACTTTTCTGCCTGTAAAATTTTTTGATATTATTTCTTTATAAGTAAAGAAAGAATGTATGTACAACAGAGTTAGTGTTTTTTTACATCTTTACTAGAATCACCACTAAAACAACCAATACATGGTGAGGGTCGAAACTTGTAATAAGTAGCAAAAGATAAATATGTGCCGCTTAGACAAGCATATACTTTGAAGCAGATGTGTGAATATAAGGTCAGATAAATAAATAGTACTGTCAAAGATATTACCAATGTAAAAGTTGCTATGCACTTCAGTACAGAGAGTTCTTCTTCTGGTCTTTGATTTGGGAACTGTCCCTGAGCATTGAAATCAGATAGCAATTTGTCCTTCAACTGAAATGAATCCATTAACCAAACAGAAGATTCTTCTTCGTTAGCTGGAATGTTCTTTAGTTGAACTCGCCTAACATGGATGTGAACTTCTGAAGGATCTGTCCCAAATACATTGTCCAAGAAAGTTGGGCAGCGAGGCTTATATGCGATTGTCAGATCATATACTGCATTGCAAGAACATCACATAAGAAGCTTGAGGAAGTGTGGTCTTAATAAATGGAAATGCATTGTTCAGTTAATTGTGGTCATGAGGTCCCACAAGGGTCATTGGACAGATAGAAGACATACAAGCAATCGTAATAGCGTCAAAAAACCAAACCAAAAGTGTTTGCAGAAAATTTGGTGCGAGATACTGCTAAATATACAATTGAACATACACGAACATTTTCATCAAATTTTCATGAACCATACATACCAGCATCCAAAGAGTTATGTAGAACGTCTAAGCAAACGCCAAAACCCCTTGTTTTTGGTAGAAGTACGTTTGATAATGCTGGAAGACCAGATTCAGCTGCAAACTTTTGGCTTTTCTTGCATTTCTCTTCACTGCAATATCAAAATAAGGGAGGTTACAGATATAAGAAAATATTTATATAAGACTAAGAGCACTATTTCACAATCCATGCAGTACTACTTAGCAGGCAAATCATAATGCGAGGATGATTGGTTTAACATATTTTCAAGAGATGCTTAGTAGTGTTAGATAGCCTAACAACGAGACACTGAAAGTTAGCTTCAAGAATACAGAGTGATTATGAATTAGCTATATCTAACATACATTGCAATGTGTTGGTGATGTAGGTTCATATATAAAATCAGATAGGGAGCATATAGTACGTGAAATCAGTTCCTTCCGGGAAGAGAGCAAGCCATAAGGGTTCTTGAGGATCCTTAAAAGATGAAAGCATCTGAAGCAAAACAGGTTCGTCGACCTCTCGTTTCCTCTCCACTGGGATAAACTCCAAAACATGAAAACCCCATCCAAAAATAGGTAATCTCATCAAGCTGCTCTTGAGCACGTATTTGATGTAGCCAAGACACCCTTTTCTCAAGGCAATATTCCACAAATACATCCAATCAACCTCTGTCCTGTGATTTGCAATTAGCAAAACACGTTTCTCTAACGGAATGCTGTCTCCAGAGAACACTACGGTTGTCCCGTTAATCGTTTCAAATAGATAAGGCCACAAAGCTAACCAGTGACCAAAGATTAACGAGATAACTTTTCTAGATTGACGCACACTCAGAAGCCGTAGACCTAGAGCAGCTATTGGTGAAAAGTATAGGAGGAACATAAAAGCAGTAGATAGAAACACCAGTAGGATTATGAGGCCCCTCAGAATCCTAAGCGGAGTTAAGGGGTGGTTCTTTAAGTTATCAGAATTCAGATCCCCGCAAACTTCCATCTTTTCCAGATAAGCCTCAAGACAAACTGCAGCAATGAGAATCAAATATTACTCAGTGCCACCTAAAGTCCCCCACCCCCTCCCCAAACAAAGATTGAGTTGCAGACAAGAGACTAGAAAAAAAAACAAAGCAAGAGCCTAAACATGCAATTTGCGTACAATTACAGTAAGCAATTGCTGAGATGACATGATTTTCAGTAACTATGACCCACATAGATCCTTTCCCAACAGTCATGTTCAGAGTATAGAAAGAAACATTCCATCTAGCAACGACCCAGAAGACATTGCGATTAGAGATCCGTCATCAACACATCCATGAATAAATTAAATATAAAACCCCAATCTTTATTAATTTTATCTGAAACTTACAAAAGGGAAAGTTTTTTTTGCAAATCCAAATCTCAGTAACATGAATTTAACAGAGAATTCCGTATCTATGAACTAAGTGGACGATTCAACCAACGAATAATGATAAAGAAACATAGATATTCTTCGTCATGCTTAGTATCTAAAGCTGCATAAAAGAGAATCCATCCAAACTAACTATAATCATCAATACTCCAAAACAAACACGCAGAAATCACGGAAAACACATCACCCAAATAGGGAAATACGTGTGAATACCGCAACTAAAAATCAAATTCCACGTGACATAAACAACAAGAAAAATTAGTTCTCACGAGTCACGACGTATCTTCGGAAAACCCACGAAAATGGCAAAAAACTTAAATCACGACGAAGAGAAGAGAGGGAGATAAAGTATACCTGGAGAAGAAGTTTGAAGAGCGGAACCAGTCGGCGAAAGAGATGAGGATAATTGTTAAATGGAACAGAGTAATACGAATCTCGAACGAAGTTTCAGAGAAGGATTCGTTTTGGGTCAGATATAATAGAGACGATGGGTACGATCAGAGACGGTAAGGTACACCGTAATCTAGTAACTTGATTGGCTTAGTGATAAAAGGTCAAGCTGTGGAGAAGACAAATCCCCCCTACGCTGACACTTGCGACCCGATAATACTCTGAAACTCAAACGTGAAGCAAACTATAAATAAATAATTTTCTAATTATTATTATTAGTTGTACCAAACACGAATAAAATCACGCTTTTCATAATTAATTTTTGTTTGATGTAATTAGTACTATGCCTCTTCCTCTGGATCTAAAATTTGTTCTAGGTTTTGGATCTGAATATTTTTTTAAGTGGATAATATGGTATACATAAAGTTAATTCCTAAAATTAATGAATAATTTACGGATGTTCTATATGATAATTATGGACAGGTATTCAGATTTTGATATTATTGATCTAAAGAGCAAAAAAAATTAGAACACTGAATTAATACAATCATTATGTAGGTTATTTTTGAGTCTCACTCTTCTAGAAATTCAATTTTTTTGTTAACACTAGATCATAAATGACCGTTCTAAATTCTAGAAATTTAATTTTTATAGCTAAAATCTGTAAATTTTCTATAGCCAAACTGTAAACATATATATAGCAAAAAAAATAACCACCAAAAAATATTTAATCTTTATTTATTTTTCAGCCAAAAATTCAAAACTACCGCATTAACGATTGAGACCCTAGAGTCTTTTAAAATTTCAAGTGAAGCAAATAAAAATTAAATAACTAAAAATTTTTAATATATAATTGAGAGTAAAATCTTTATATAAGTGGCAGGTGATAAGTTTACTATAGGCACGCGCACTTGCACATCAAAAAATCAATTTTCATTACTTATATTATATTAGGTAGGAATTTAGCTAATAAATCGGCTAGTTATAGCTTAATGTTAACCAAAAAAATTCTTTATTATTTAGAGTGTCTGAACCAAAATCCAATTATCTTTTAGGAAGATAACTCATAGGCTACGACTACTCGGACCTAAATTTTTAACAAAAACTAATATATAACTTTGTTTTTTTCTGGACAAACAACAATTTTTTTTTTCAAACACTATACCACTTGATCGAAATCACTTCACAAACCATAACAATTTACATTTCCTTATATTTATGTCTGGTTTCAAAATGCTCAGACTACTAGTTTTTTATCTTATTCTTCTCAACTTCGCTATAATAAAATATTACAAAAAGAATGATACTGTTTACAAGACTACTAGTCTAGTATTCCATATATATAATTTATTTTTTCGGATATACCTTTTAGATTTGATTTTTCAAGTTATTGTTTTTTATTTTGTAAATGTTTTCTCAAGTGGTTAATAGAGAACTATTTCCTCTAAGTTGGCAACAAAATAAAGAACTATTTCCTCAACTAAACATATTTGACTAATTTTATTACTAGACTAGAGATATGTTCTTTAATATAAAACATTTGATAATAATTTATCAAAAACAAAAAACATTTGTGATAATAAGATATCAACAACCACAAAACCAGAAAAGTAAACTGTGTGAAAAGTTCTCAAGTCTTTGTAAACGATGTACCTAAGTTCTGGTTCGGTTTATTTGAATCGAGTTAAGTTACAAAAAAAACGGCGTGAAAAATGATAGTAGACCAAATATGAGAACGTGATCAATTGGTCCATGAGTATTATTCGCTATTGCTATCGATTCGTCAACTTACAAGGTGTAGAGATTGCAAATAAACATAATATGGGGTCAATATTAAATAAACAATAAACTATGAGGAAGCCAAAACAAAATGGTAAAATATAAGGGTTTATGCACAATAAACCAATTCACGGTGCCGTCGAATTGGATATTTTTCACTCTGCTCTTCTCAGTCAGAAATCGGGAGTACTTTTCAGACATGTTCTGCTCCGGACTCTTCTCCTTTCTCCGAATCTCAACGTTTATCGATTCATATTTCTTTGTCTACTCTGAGTGATTATTTTGGATTGGAGCAATGCCGATTTCTATGGAGCTTCCCGTTTTCTCCACTCTTCGAGTACCATTGTTCTCTCGTTTAGCTCTCGTTCCTGCTTTTGGCATTCCGTTTTCGTCCTTTGGTGGTACGACGCGATTGAAATGTACCACTCTAAAGGCTCGTCGGATTTGCATGACATGCTTGGTGAGAAATTCGGCTCGGATGGAGACCTGCGAGAGAGATGAACATGGAGCTGAGTTCATTGAGGTCCTTGTTATCGGTAGTCGGAAGGAGTCTATCATGGATTCCTGCTTAGATTCTCATTTTCCTTCTATTCCTCTCCGATTTTGGTATATGTTCAATCTTTGTTTGTTTCATGATTCTGTTTCATCTACTCTAAAATCGGAATCTCCTTTTCTGTTTAGTAACTGGTTTAAGGTTGTAACCAATAATCCTGCTTTTTTAAAGCCTTATGGTTCCAAATCGAATGGTTACTTGTTGCTGGCTTTCCTTGTACACTATTAAGTATTTACACTCCTCAAGTTTGTAGCTTCGTACTGATGAAGCTTATGACTTCAATGAATTATGTATGTTCTGTGTATTCATGATATTGACCAAATTTGACTCGCAACTCTCCTTTTTCAGGAGTATTAGCAGGGACTCTGGAGATTTAGTGTTACAGCAGAGGCTCAATCAAGAAGGTCCATAATCTATTTTTGGTGTCTTAGAGTGTTAGCTAGTTGTTCAAAGCTATCCATTACCTATTGCCTCACCTCTATCTTTATGTTTACAGATAATGTTTCCAAGACTATGAATCCAATTGAGATGATACAATCGCGTCCAAGGACCTTCATCCTTGTTTGTACTTTTCTTGCCTACCACTGTTTATGCTGTTTTATGATAGAAACTTTAGTATATTGTGCAGTTCCATGTTCCCGCAATGCATTTAGTAGAATTACTTGTAGGGTTCTCGACTTTTTTTAGTATAACTGAACAAGACACAATAGTGTGGAACGACCATAAACTACCTGGTTCGTGAACGTGCATAGGGTCTTAGCGAAATGATCCCAAAAAAAATTCATGGACCAGTACTGGCTGTGGCTGTGCACCTGATTCTGCTTAAACTGTTACGCTTTCCAGGTGGCTAGTGCTGGATATGGTTCTGACCACGTTGAAGCTATTAATATTCTTAGTGCAGTAAGATCTGGGGGTAACTTTGCTGTTGCTGTGCTATTAAAGCCTTTCAGCTTCGAAGGGCGCAGGCGTTTAGAAGAGGTAGTTTTTGATTGCTTTAAAGTGTTATCTGTTTGTAATGTACTAAAGAACCAATTTGGGATTTCATCCTTGTTGTTACAAGACTGAAATGCTGTTAAAACTTACCTTGATAATAGGATGATCAGTCTTCAAAGTATTAATTAAGTTGTATTTTTGTTTACTGGAGTTGCAATTAGAACATGCACATCTGAATTGGTAGAGAAGAAATTTAGGTGGATAACTATCGAGTGGTTTCCACCTTTGCCAAGAGTGCACCTTCCCAAATATATATCTGTCATCTCCATTTCCTGTCAACTATATTTTATGTTAACTAAAAGCAGCCCATCAAATGCCATCTCCATCTACGAACAAGTTCAACTGCATTTACTATCTCTAGTTGGTGTTTTTTTCTTCTCTTTTTCTAATTTCTCAGGTTGCTTACAGATTAACGACTTGGCTACAAAACTGCAGCACCTCACCAATTTCTGTATAGGTACTTTGTCAACATTTGATAGATCTCCTGACACAGTAGTGTCTGAAGAACTACCTTTTATTTTAGCAGTTCTTCTGGCCATAATATGACTTTATTTTGGGCTATTTAGATATCGACATAGAGATGTTACTGCAGAAGGATTTGGTAACTTTGGATGAAGCGTTAAGAAATGCAAACAATGCTGTTTCAATGACATTAAATGCAGCTTCCGCTCTGATAAGTGTAAGGTTACTTTTCACCTGTGCTGTCTCTCATAGTGTACTTTATTTCTTTGACTCATTATTATATATGGGTTTATCCAGGGGATGCATGGAAACTTCATCGACGTGATGCAGAAAGATTTTAAAGAACTTGATGGTTCAGAAGTTACAACGGTAAGTTTCGTGAAAGTTTTTCATTTTGGTTTTAAGATTAAAGATCTTTGTAGGTTAACCTGTTCTTGAGAATTCTATTTTCTTTCCATTTATTGTATGGTAAACTCACCCTCGTCTTTATAATAACATCTTACATTCAAACTTTAGTGCATGAAATTCTTGTCCTCTTATAATTTAGGTGACTATCTCCAATGGTTCAAAATAGGATAGTGTTTGGTTTAATCTTTCCTTCAATCCTAACTCTCTTAAATCCAGATTCTAGAGAGCTACAAAGAGGCAAAGGTTGGTTTTGGAGTTGGTCACAACCTTAAGACTTCGATTCTACGTGCTATATCCGATTGCCCATTCTTTCGCCCTGGCATAAAGGTATTTCTTATTACTCATAGAGCATCGCGTAGAAAACTCATCGGTCCTGTTTAAGTTCTCAGTTTAATCATTTTTTCCTTTACACACTTTTCTTTTCAAAGAAAATTGGTCTGATAATAATGTGAACATTATGATATTAACATAGGAATTGATAATTGAAGAAATAAATCTAAACATATGGCCTTATATACAAACCTTTAAATCTATTGCATCATTTCCGGTGGGAGCAAAGGTGTTATTTTGATTGTGTGCGATTTGACATTTGCACTCAAAAGATATGCTCCATGAAACCACTCTCTTATGAAATTACGTTCTTCAAGTAACATTTTTCATGCCACCCTTGCTTTTTTCAACACGCAGGATCTAAATGCTATTATATGCATTGTGGCTAGTTCGGCACCACTTCAGAAGAAGGACGTGAAAACAATCCTCCGTACTTTTCGTCAAACAATGGAGTACAGCGGAGATATTATAGTATCAACTGTTAATAAACCTGATCTGGAGCCTAAAGTGCTTGTCACAACGTTTTTTATTTTAAGGTGGGTATTCATGTTTAGCGATGGCTGATGAATTGCGGAAGGTTTCATGCTTAGTTGAAACTCAACAGAGAAAAGTATATATAGTATCAGCATTTATACCATATGTACTTATTTGTTTGATTGAGACTGATGGTTTTGTCAAGACTCAGGATTTTATTTCCCACTTTTAAGCACAAGTTTCATATGTCATCACAGTTGTTCAGAAGAAGAAACATCCAACAAAGGCAACATTTTTTCTGGTCTCGTTCCGTCTGTTTTGAATTTTTTCAAGAAATATCGTTCCCAGCTCCAAAGTGAAATAAATGCTGGATTTGGAGATGCAATGGTTGCAATGAAAGATTCCGCAGATTCTATTGGCGAAAAAAGTTCCGAGCAGAGTCTTGAAGGATTTGAAACTGACTCTGAAGAATTCCTGGGAGATTCTGAGAACGGTGATAGTGAACACCCATTACAGGAGGTACCATCCAGTAATAGTCGACTGGATCTTGGAGATGAAAATATAGAAGGTACAAAATTTGAAGACAACTTTTCCTTGCTGCTTTAGTTTTTCATGTAGAGTCATTCAATATGCTTCATGCAATGTTATTTATAGGATGCTGAATCCGTAAGCCCAAATTATAACTACTTAAAAGTGAATGGAAATTTATCTTTTGTAGATTATGGTGCAATCCAGAGGGAGCCCATTGCTAACTGGAGTAAGGATCCGGGGTATCAGATTGTGCAGAAATGGCCAGCTGATTCTGGAGACACTGCTGTGCTAAGCCTTGGTATAGTCGACCTCCCTGTTGGTGTGAGACCGTCAAAGATATTGAACAATAGTCTCATGGTCGCCAGTCAACCCTCTAAGAAGGATGATTCCAGAGATGAATCATTTTTCAACCCTAATGGCTCAAAAAAAGACTCTGGTGATACTGCATCTATCCTGCTATCTGAGAAATATGCTGATTTTACAAAGCAAAGAAATTTATCTGCGAGAGCAGCGTCTATGCTGGTAAGTACCAATGTAGCAGTATATGAGGTTGACATGTAAAGTCATCCTCTTAGTAGTGGGTTGCTTTTTATCGAACAAGAATGTATAGAGAGGCCACAGTAGTCTCCTTGGTTCAGTCTGCGACCATGATGAAGAGTCATTATGTGATCTAAGCTTGTTGCTACAATTCCAATACCTCTATTTACATTTTCAGAGATTAGTTAACTTCTTGTTCAAGTCCATGATAACTGAAAGAATTTTCCATTTAAATTTTTCGTCACTTAGGAATCAGAACGAGAGTCATCAAAAAGATGGAGTCCTATTCTAGAGATGCAGTACAGAGGAGGATTGTTCAAGGGAAGATGTCAAGGAGGTCTTCCCGAAGGAAAGGTAGTCCTTGTTTTGCTATATTTATTGAAGCCAATTAATCAAGTTATCCTTGTCTTATGTTTGAGACAAGCTTCTTAGAAAATCCCAAAGTAATGGCTGAATATTTCAACCAGGGTCGTTTGGTACTTGGAGATGGAAGCATATATGATGGAATGTGGCACAACGGTAAAAGATCTGGTCTCGGAACATTCTACTTCAAGAATGGTGACGTTTTCCAAGGCACATGGAGAGAAGATTTAATACACGGAAAGGTGAAACAGCCTTTACTTTTCTGGATTTGAATTAGCTTATTGAGTCTACACTTGTGCACAAATTGCTTGAGCATCACCAGTATACCTAAGAATAATCATATCTAATAGGTTTGACGGTTCGAGAAAGGACTGTACTTTAGAAATGGTTTCATTTGTGACATAAAGTATCTCTAATCAGACAAGAGCCATTCTTTTTGCAGGGATGGTTTTACTTTCATAAAGGAGATCGGTGGTTTGCAAATTTCTGGAAAGGAAAAGCCAGTGGCGAAGGACGATTCTATTCGAAGTCTGGTAAGATATTCTTTGGACATTTCAAAGATGGATGGCGACACGGGCAGTTTCTCTGTATAGACGTGGATGGAACAAGGTCAGTGAATCCTTATAACTTAATCTCACAATCCCAAGTGCCTTAAAAGACTTTTTTACTCACAATTGTTGATGCCTTTTATCTACAGATACTCTGAAACTTGGGACGACGGTGTTCTTCTTGACCGGAAACAAGTGGACGCCGGAGACTGATACCTTCCCGACAACTTTTAAGATGTTGAAATTATATGCAGTGCACATTAAATTTTGTCTTTATTAGAATATTATAACAAAACTTAATTCATAAACTGTTGTTTTACTTTTCTTTGATTAGATGTATAAAAGTTGCAGAATCCAATTCCAAAGCAACCGGACTTTTGTTTCCTTGCAACCTGAGAAAAGGTAAATATATAATTTATATATATCCAAATTATACATTTTTTATTTTCTCTTAGAGCAGCTACAATTAATCTTACACCTAGCTCTGGTTACCACAATCCGATTATAGAGAAAAATATGTACAACTATAAATAATTATCATACATACAACAACGGAAAACAAAAATCTTTATCTCCAGTTTTGGTTTTGACTGAAGTAGATTTTTATTAAAAATGATGCAAAAATGGTCGACTTTTAGGTGGGTTTAGTAGAAGGAGCAGTCATCATGGAACGCGTCTCAACATAAAACTTCAAGTAAAGCAAAGAGATAACGGCGTTAAGAACGGAGTTAAATAACCAAGCTCCGATACCGTTACAACCGCCGCGTTTGACCAAGTGAATACAGAGAACGCCTACGTGGCAAACCGTCATGCACCCTAACAAAATAGCTTGACAGTTAACGACTAACGGAAAACACGCCCTTCGTAACCCGATCTCCGTCCAAAATCTGTAACCGTATACAACGGCGTACGAAACGGTCGTTAATAGAATCGCTACAACCTGTTTAAAAAAAAAAAAACACGGTTCAATTTCGAATCTTCGGTTTTTGTTCCGGTTTTGGTGAGTTTAAACCGGTTTGAATTTTTACCTGGAAGGATTGTGAGTATTCGAGCCAGAGGAAGGAGATACAGAGGAGAGAAGATTGGTTAATGAGCTGGAAGAAGCTGAGTTTACGACGTCGTATTACGGAGAAGAAAGTACGGAACAAGTGAAGGAATCGAGAGAGGTAAAACGTGTAAGACCAGAAGAACACGCGTCCTGAAGCGCGTGTACCTACAGGAAAACAGAGGAACCATTGAAGAGCTGTGGTTCGTGTACGACGCCATAACCAACGTGTTTCACGGATCTCAGCGGCGGCGGAGAGTAAGATACCGACGAAGGTAACGGCGGAGGTAGTGGAAATGATTAAGCTGTGTAGAGCTGGGATTGGACCGAGAGAGAATCCACGGCTGCGTCGGTGAAAAAGGAGAGGGATGATTGTGAGGAGGAGGTGGAGAGTAACGGCGGAGATAACGTAGAAGAAGACGGTGGTGAAGAGGAAAGACCACGTGGAAGCGTATGATTGGGTAGGACTCCAACGGAAGTTAACGATGGTTGGATGGTCCGTTAAATAGTAAGTCACCGTCATTGGTTTTGGTCAGATTTGAAATCACAGTCGGTCGTTCGTTGGTGTAATGTGGAAGAAGCAGTTGAGTTTTAAAGGACAGAGAGAGATTGTTCTGTTTCGTGTTGAAAGGTAGTAGTATTTTATTACACCGGCTTTCTCTATTTATATTTATCTTTCCTCATTTTATGTGTGTTATTAATTAAATTTGATTACGACACAAAACGTCAAGGTCAGACTTGACATGACGTTATTACTCCAATTGAGATTTAAGGAAGTTTAGGACAATATTTGATGTATAACTACCAAATAAATGAAGATTTTCTCAATACAATTAATTTCACCAGATTTTTAAGATTTGTGTGATTTTTTTTCATCAGCAAGTTTAGGAGATTTGCAAGAAGAAATTTATTTAAACTATTTTGTTTTTGTTGAACAGAAATTTATTTTAAATTATTGTCTATTGCAACTGTATCTTTAATCTATATAAATGCAAATTAAATATATTATGTTATACTATATAAATAGCTGGTCCTCTAAATTCTTGTCTAGAGTGGGTACAAAAATCTTGATTAAATTTGTCTTTACAGCATTCCTAACTTATGTTATGTCTTGTTATCATCTTTCCAAATCTGTGATTATTAAGCTCAATTCAGCGATCGCAAACTTTTGGTGGTCAAACTCTGAAACAACTAAAAGTATATATCGGAAGAAATGTAAATCTAAAAGTGGTTTAGGTTTTCGTGCATTAGAGGAATTAATTCTGCTCTCCTGGGTAAATAACTTTGGCGACTTATTAAATTCCCTAATTCCTTATTTACCAAGGTTATGAAGGGTAGATATTTCAAAGAAACTGACCTCCTAAATGCTAAAATACGAGCCAACTTTTTCTTCGGATGGCGCAGTATAGCGTCAAGTCGTTCCTTAATCTCTAAGGGTATTATACACAGAATCGGGGATGAAAAATCTATAAGAGTCTGGTCGGATCCGTGGATACCAGATTATTTTCCCATACCTGCAATCAATTTAGCGTTAAATATATTTCCTGACCTTATTCTGGATCAATTCCTGGATCATCGGTCTGGTACATGGAAGAAAATCCTAGTACGACAATACTTTAGTCCGTCGAATGTTCCTTTAGTCTTGGGAATATCCATACCTCGTAGTCCTCGTCTTGATTATTAGGGATGGCTTTTCACAAAGACTGGTCGATATTCAGTCAAATCTGGTTATCAAACTGAGGAGACAACATCACTTATTGGTTTCGGATAATTTGGGCCAAATTTTCAGGTCTTACATAATAAAATTTGGAAGATGCATTGTCCAAATAAAATTAAACATTTTGTATGGCAAACTCTATCATGTTACAGCTGTTAAAAATAATTTTAGGAAGCATGGTATTAACTCTGATACTCGCTGTTCACGTTGTGGTGCAGATGAGGAAATAATTAATCATGCTAATTTTGAGTGCCCTCCAGCACTTCAAACTTGGGCTCTATCAAATATCCCCTTCGTGATTAGTTTACTCCCGGGAATATCGATATGGTATAACATTGATGACCTGTTTTGGAGAACACCGAATCTTGAAAAGATCCAGATCTTCCCATGGATAATATGGCACATATGGAAGGTTCGCAACAAGCATTGCTTCTCAAATAGTATGACTGATCCACACGATATATTAATTCGGGCAGAGGCAGATTTCAAGTAATGGACCATAGCTCGGAAGGGATTAGAAATCAATAAATCTACCTCAGTAGCCAAGTCCACCTTTTTGAAGGCCTCATGGGTTTTCCCAACCACAACTAATCCCAGTTTCACAGGATACAAATGTCTTGTGGACGCTTCCTGGAAGAATATGAACCTCATACCAGCTTAGGATGGTTTTGTTTTCCAGATTCGGTGGAAGGAATCCTTATGAGGGCCAGATGTATCCATCGGAGCTTGTCGGCCCTACACTCTAAAGTTGAAGCTGTCCTCTGGGCAATGGAATCACTAATTTTGAGGACCATTACGAATGTAGAGATCTCGACAGATTGTGAGACAATTCTGAAGATCTTCAATAATCTAGAGGAGTGGCATGCTTTTCTTCCGTATCAAGAAGAGTTTGCACGTTTACGTTTTTTATTTTCTATATCCTCCCTTTCAGTTATCCCACGAGGACTGAACCATAGAGCTAATGTTCTTGCTAGAGGTATTCGAGGGTCAGCTTTAGAGGGCTCATTGTAACTTACACTTGAGCTTTCTCTTTATCGATAATATAAAAATACCGTTGACAAAAAAAATATATATTATGTTATACTCCATCTGGTTCAAATTAAATTAAATGATGTTTTGGAAAAAAAAAATTTACCATACTATTTGAAGGTTTTGATTTTAATGTAAAATTAATTATATTTTTTTATTTTGACTGTTTGTATTTTTTAGATTGATTTTTAATTGGTTAAATGATCATTAATGATAATTCATTAGGAGGTGTATGTGCGGTGGAAGAACCGTATGGTTGTGAAGGTCTTCGGTAAAAGCGTCAATTTGGCTGCTCTTTATAAGAAGCTTCATGAGTTATGGAACCCGTCAGGATCGATATCAATTATTGATGTTCCCACATAATACTTTTTGGTCAAGTTCAGTTCCAATGACGAATTCCTAGCTGCACTTACTGGTGGTCCGTGGAAATTTTTTGGAAGTTACTTGTCAGCGAAGACGTGGAACACGAACTTTGATCCATCACATAGTGTGATTTTACTACTATGGTATGGGTGCACATTGTACAACTTTCGGTGAGTATGTATGAGTGAGTGTGTTCTGATGGGGATTGCTAGTGGTTTGGGAAAGACGCTTCATGTTGATCATATTACGTCTAATGTGCTTTGTACTAGATTTGTCGTGTTTTTCTTGAAGTGAACTTGAGGAAGCCCTTGAAATGTTCAGTTCATGTTAATAGGGAGAGATACTATGTCCCGTATGAAGGACTTTCGTATATATGTTCAGCTTGTGGTATCTATGAACAATTAGTTGTAGTTGTGTCCGCGAGTGGAGAAGGTTCCGGAGGTAGTTGGAGAAACTCAGAAAGAGATTGAGCAACAAGCGGACCAGTCTGGAGTTTCTGATGTTTTTCTCTTGTTAAGAGGTTTGGGAGGTGCCAGGTTGATAATTCTAAAGGTGTTGTAGTGTTTGAAGGAGGCTCTAGAGATGCTTTTGCACAGGTGTTGAAAGATATATCTGGTCATAGGAACCAAAATAAGCCCAACTCAATGAATAATTTTGCTAGCTTGGCACTAAATCTCGAAACATTAAAAGGAGATGAGCCTAGTGGAAATAATTGTGATAAAGAAAACGTGATGATACATGTTCATTTGCTTACACTTTGTTTTTCATTCTTAGTTTTTCTCTTTGCTTGAGGACAAGCAAAATGCTAAGTTTAGGAGAATTGATGTATCACATTAGTTTTTAACTCATATTTTTAGGTGTTTTTTGAGTCTTAGTTAGTCTATTAGAGTCTTTTCAGGTACAAAATGAGTTTTAATGGAACTAAGCACTTAAAGCATGGATTGGAGCAAAAGGAACATTTCTGGCATTTTCAGTTATGAAGATCGATCGTTTCCCACCAGGATCGATCAATCCCGATACCACCATAAGATGCGCTCAATCTGAGAAATGACCAGCTACTCTTTGAAGCCATTCCGAACCAAAGATTGATCGAACCCCTCTTGGATTGATATTCTAATCCTTCATGAGTGATTTGCACTCGATTTGTTGAACGACCAGCAATGATCAGGATCGACCACTCTATAGTGGATCGAATGATTTACACCTAGATCAACTGATCCACAGGCCAGCACAAAAAAATCAGCTTTCCTTATTTTGTATCAGACGTGTTTTTAGCCTATCTTAGTTAGGTTTTTGATATTTTAGGCCAAACTTTTCATAACTTTTCACGACACACTTTTGCTATACTCTTGTAAGCTTTTGGGAGAAGAATCATCCTCTATACTTGGAGAAGAATTCTGAACCCTTTTTATTATTCTTTTTGCAATTCAATAATGCTTTCTATGATATCATTTGTGTTGTTTTCCTTGATTATGTCTGAGTAGTTTTCCAATCAGGTTTACGATTTTCTAGGGATTTAGGGAATCAATGAATTAGGAACAAATAGGGCTTGATCTTAAAAGTCCTCCGTCTATTATTGAGTTTATGCTTAGATAAGCTTGATCACCTAGTTTATAATTATAGGTTGTTTAACTCACTAAAAGTTATTGTTAGATGCCTGAAATAGCTTACGAGCAATTAGTCTTTAACCAATAAAAGCTTATGTTAAGGCTAATTATGGACCTATCATACCAATTCGATAATGCATATTTAGATCTCCAATACCAAATGGTAGCTTAGGATTCTAGGTTACTAGATATAGTAATCGACGCCATGATAGTGGATTTGCTATATTTATATGTCTGAGTCGAGAATTGGTTAATTGCAGGCCCTGAATAGTTTCTTGATTCGATTCCATATTTCTTATGCATGTTGTTTTTATTATTGATTATATTAGTTGTTATATGTTTTAAGTTGTTAGCTACATCTACTTCCCAACTGAATTGTCTTAGCTTGAATTAGATTTGAGTAATTGATTGTGCAGTCTTTGGTCTTCATGGATCTGATCCCTAAGTACTATTTCAAATTATTGTGCACTTGCAGTAGTCTTCAGAGTAAAAAATTTGAGTGTATGAGATACAGCCGGGTGTGAAGGCGGGAAAATAGTGAGTGGAGGTAAAGTACAAAATGGTGGTAAAGTAGGGAGCAAGAAAATGCAGACTCAGCCCATGCGTTGTCTTGTATTTGGGACGCCAAAAGGTGAGCTGGAGTTATCTTTTGCAGAGAAAAATTTACAAATTGAGAATGCGGATGTTGAACACGCTGGTGGAAGTTTTGATGTTGATATTTCACACACTGTATCGGGTCTAGATCTTAACATGAATTAAAGGCCTGGCCATGGTGTGTGGATTATTTAGCTACTCATAGTTTGTTTCCTGGTAAGAGTGTCCCTGACACCTAGACAAGTATGCAAAATACACCTCTTGATAATATGATTACTTAGACTACTGACCACGTGCAGGAAGTATCGATTAGCGCGGGTTTTCTATCAAGGCTTGGTTTTGATCATTCAGTACGTGTTTATGCTATTTGCCAAAGTGGGGATTTGTGGCTTCTTTGGAATTCAAGTGCTGGTATAGTGGATGTTATCAAAAGTTTAGAACAATTTATTTATGCTCGGTTTTGTACCACTTCGGGACCAATTCATTTAGTGTTGGTGTATGCAGCTCCAACAGCATCACATTATTTGGGTTTGTAGGAGCAGTTAAGTCATGTTATTTCCTTTATCAATATGCCTCTCTTAATTGGAGGATACGATTGTTAGAATGGATGAAATAACAGGTGGAAATATGAGGTTATATTTGGATTCCTTACTATTCATGGATTGTACTCTGAATTACTCGCTTATATATATGGGTTATCGCGGAAGTCCATATACATTAAAAAGAGGAGATCTAGAAGTAAATTTGTGGCCAAAATATTAGATCATATTATGTGTTATCCCTAACTAAGGTTACAATTTCACGAGGGTGATGTGTTGCACCTTCCGTTTTTATCCTCTAATCACTTGCCTCTCTATTTATAGTTGTTCCCAACCATCCAAGCTAATCCTAATTAGCGTTCCTTTAGGTTTGAAATGGCATGGTTGGAGCATGAAGGATTTTAAAGAGATGCTTTAAGCTTCTTGGCGTTATGATTTAAGCACGCCTAAACTTTGATAAAATGGAATACACAAGTATTTGGTAATATCCAAAGATTCAAGGAAAATAACTCACGAGATTAAACAAGTTTAAACTACTTTGGTTAGTTCCCCTATAGATGCTTTACTTGACAAGAAAGCGACTTTGTCGACTGAGTTTTAAACCGTGTTGGAGTAGGAAGAAGTTCTTTGGTTTCAAAAGTCAAGAGAGAAATAGGTCTCCCTTGGTGATAGAAATATAAGGTATTGATATGTTACTTAATGAAGCGAGTATTTGGGTAGAGGATTTGAGCCACTTAGGGCAAGTAGCAATCTCATTCTATGAGAACCAATGTTCATTATTAGATGTTCCAACAAAGGTCAAATCTCTCCCGAGTTTGGGCTTTGATACGCTGAGCCGTGATGACATAGTTATTTTGGAGAAAGCCTTCTCAACCGTGGAGATCAAGAATGCAATGAGGAGCTTTGGGAAGTTCAAGGCTCCAGGTCAACTAGCTTTCTATCAAGAGTGTTGAGAAACTATGGGATCATCGGTAGTTGTGTTTGATCTTCATTTCTTTGAATCAAAAGTATTACCAGCTGGAACGAATGATGTGCTTTTGGTTCTTATTGTGAAGGTTCTCAAACCGGATTCTATCACACAGTTTAGACCTATTAGTTTTTGTAACGTCTTATTCAAGACTAGTACTAAGAAAATGGTCACAAGAATGAAGAAGATTATCTCGAAACTAGTTGGTCTAGTACATGCTAGCTTTATTCCTCGTATGTGGATAATTTGGTAGTGGTTCAAGAAGATGTTCATTATATGAGACGGAAACAAGGTCGAAAGGTAGGATGCTCTTGAAACAGAACTTAGACAAAAGCATATGACTGGGTGATGGTCAAATTGCATGCTTCTGATTGATTCTGTTCATGAGTTGGTCTCTTTACCAGCTCAAGAAAGTGATATGAAGCTTTGCGAGTTATGGGATGATATGTCTGGTCAGAAACTGAATCGTATAACTCCATATGTTGATGAATCCACTCGCCTTAAGCTCATGACTTTCATCCTACGTAAATTCACATGAGTGTTAGCCCATTTAGCTTGGTCCAAGTCTTCTAATGGAGCTTTCACAGTTAAATCAGCATATTGTTATACAAGATACAACTTCAAAACATGATATGTCTTGTTTTATCGCTGTGTTTGGCAAGCTTCAACAACTGAGCATGTTTGTTGTTTCATCTGGTTGGTTGCTTGTCAGTCAATTATGACTAATGCACAAAGGTTTTAACGTCACTTATCGCCAACTACGATGTGTTTTATGTGTAAGAAGATTGAGAAATCAATTTTGCATGTACTTCTAGAGTGCCCCTACCATCGCCCGAATATGAAATCGATTAGTTCCTCTACTACAACGAGTTGTGTTTTATGAGCTGACATTATTCAAGTGGTTGTATTTGAATCTTAATGATCATAAGGTAATTGACAGGAGTCCATGGTCTACACTGTTCGGCATGGCCATTTGTGGGGATAGAAGTGGATATGTGGTTATGTTTTTGGTTTAGATTTTAAGTTTTGAGATCAGACCCGTTTCATTATAAGGACGAGAGACTTCTTCAGCACATGAGAAGATATGCCACCAACACAACTCTAGGGTACGGGTAACACAGCTGGTATCATGGAAATACTTGATGGATCATTGGTGGAAGATGAATACGGGATAAGGCTTCAAGGGGGAATCTGGGGCTTGCTACCGTGGGTGGAGTGCTTGGGATTGTGAGGGACAATGGTGTGGTGGTTTTGCGTTGAATATTGACATATGTTCCGCTCCTCTAGCCGAATTATGGGGAGTCTACTATGGCATGTACTTAGCTTGGGAGAAAGGGGTTCGACAAGTGGAATTTGAAGTGAATTCGGAGATTGTGGTGAGTTTTGTTACTAGAGGGATTGAGGATACTCATCATTTGTCTTTCCTTGTATGTTTGTGTCATGACTTTATTACGAGGGGCTATATAGTCCGCTTTACATACATGTATCTGACGGGTTAGATAACTATGTGTTTATTTTACATGTTGGTTTTCATGCTTTGTCTTTTATTCCTGAAGTATTTTCTTCAATTTTTATTGCGGATAGGGATGGTATTTCATTCCTAGAGACATTAGTTTTTTTTTCTTGTCAACAACAATATTAATATTAGGCCACAATGACCAATCCATTAGCCAAATTCCTACATAAATCACGTAAGTGATGAGACTTAATCCCTAGTAATACATATGTGCCTGCCTATAATAAATTTACCACCAGCTATTAGACTAGATATAACTTGCATAGACATTTGTTATTGGTTTTTTGTTTTTTGAATAAAGTTTTAGAGAAATTTTTTCTCTTTTCACGATAAATTAAAAAAACTTGTATTTCTAGAAATGAACGAGAAAATTATAGAATACGATAACCTCTTCTTTCAAAAGTTTTTATTTGCATAAATCATTTAAATATATTATCAAAAGGAAAGTCTTAATCATCATCAACCGTGACAATATACGTGACTTATGATTTTTTATATTATTCTGGTGCAGGTGGAATATGATCACGATTGTCATTTTTATATTCTTGGGTTTAAGAGCATGTGCAATGCAGTTCTTAGCACAATTCTCAAAAAAAAAAAAAAAAAATTTTATGTTTAAGAATCAGAACCGAAGTCTTTACTGTTTCGCGGGCTCCACGACACGTGACGGCTCGCGATTGGTTCGTTTTAATTTTTTTTTTACACGAAAAAGAAAATATTAAAATAATAAAAAAAAAAAATTGGGACTCGGAAAACGAAAGTTGCTTTGTGCAAAATAAAAATGTCTAACCGCAATGGGTACAGGACCCAAATGCAATGAAACAAGACTTTACAACAAACTTTAATCCTTCCAGAAACCATTAATATAATGTTATACAAAATAAGTGAATCCATCCACGTATGATATTTGTTGGATCATGCTGCCTTTAGAACCTTCCTAATATTCCCGTCAATTTGATCCGTTGTACTAAGTAATCGATATCATCAATAATACTTGGACGTGTATAATGATTTTAAAAATGATTCTTTGAGAAAAAAAATTAGGACAAACTTAGTATCTGATGTCTTAACCATGATATAAAACATTTAAAACGTGCCTTATGAGCTCTGTGCTTTTAAACCAGATATCTAGTGAGAATTTCTATGTAATTGTTCTTAAATACTTTATCTTTCTATTGTCAATTTAATTACAAAATTTTAGTTTATCTAGTTGCAAGAGAAAATAATCTTTTACTTTGACTACATTAATTTTAATTTATAATGGTATAATCATTTCTTTGAACTGATCATTGTCATCAACATCTAGAAGCAAAGAACAGTCAAAACCACAATTTTGACATTTTTACTCAAACTTAAGTGACTGTTCATAATTTCTAATTGGATAAGTATTAGACAATAATCACTTTTAGGTCAGAATTAGCGTGGTTTTGACAATTTTACTTAAGAATAGTATTTGATTGACCATAACCATTTGAATGGGCTAAAGTGGGCCAGATCCCATCACTTGGCTATAATGGGCTTTAATGGCCCAGATCCATCACTTGGAGAGGTAACGAAGCGATAGGGACCGTGCCTATTCTCATCTTTGCTTTGCCCGTTATCTTCTTCCTTTGCCTGAGTTCATCTTTCTTCTCTTTCTGTGTTATCTTCTTCGTTTATCGACAATGGCGTCGATTTCGAGTCTCGCATCTTCTCTTTCCTCACTCTCTTTCTCCTCTCAGGTTTCTCAGAGACCTAACGTTATTATCTTCCCCCGCGCGAATTCAGTGTTCCCAGTACCGGCGAAATCCGCTCGCCGCGCTTCTCTCTCGATTACCGCCACAGTGGCTGCTCCACCTGCGGAGGAAGAAGCAATTGAGCTGGAGAAGTACGTGAAATCGAGGCTACCTGGAGGTTTTGCTGCTCAGAAGATCATCGGTACGGGGCGACGTAAGTGTGCCATAGCTCGAGTCGTGCTTCAGGAAGGCACAGGAAAGGTTATCATTAACTATCGTGACGCCAAGGTAAACTATATTTAATGCATTATTGTATTGTTGTTCGATGATTTGAGACTGTTACACTATAGCTACTGGCTTGATATGTTCGCTTGGGTTACTTTTGGGAGTTTTAGGGTTTAACCAGCTGAATTGACCGCTTGTATAGAGCTTATGCTCTTGACAGATTATAATTTGAACTTGGGATAGGTATTTCAACAGCTCCATTTTGGCTCGTTTAAACATTTCTGGTTTCCCATGAATACCTGAAAGTTGCAAGAGATTGACTTTATGCCTAGTGTTTAATAGAATGAAGCATCTAGTTGTGTTAATTGCAGTGTTTTACTCCTGTTCTACTAAATCATTCTCTGTTATGCAGGATACCTAAGTCGTGTGACTAAACTGCATCTCTGTATTGAATTCTTTGTAATTTAGGAGTTGTATCAGGCAGGAGTTATTGATTAAGTTGAAACTAGAAGAACTGTCTGAACAAAAGTAGTTCTTATGGTGAATACTAGGCTGTATAGACTAGAATTAAGTGGCAAAGTGATAACAAGAAGAGATTTTGATAAGTTGTTGAATGTTTTAGAAGCCTACTCATTTTTCTGATTATGATCCTTGTAAACCCTTTTCAGGAGTACCTTCAGGGAAATCCGCTATGGCTACAATACATTAAAGTCCCATTAGTGACTTTAGGGTATGAGAACAGTTATGATGTATTTGTGAAAGCACATGGAGGTGGTCTCTCTGGTCAAGCTCAAGCAATTACCCTAGGAGTCGCACGTGCACTGCTGAAGGTAAGTGCAGACCATAGATCACCGTTGAAGAAGGAAGGTTTGCTCACTAGAGACGCGAGAGTGGTTGAGAGAAAGAAGGCCGGACTCAAGAAGGCGCGTAAAGCACCACAATTCTCAAAGCGTTAAGAGTTTTATATATCATTGGCTCAACCTCCATTCTTTTTTTTTTTTTTTAACTCTTGTTGTCTATTATCTGTGTTTTGCTTCGTGTTCATGTTTATGTGTAGACGAACCAATGCCAATATCTATTGAGCCAAATGCAAAGTCGGTATGCTTTTGAAACAAATCCACTTATCAATTGTTATGAATCGTTTATCAGTGATATCAGGTGAATGAGAGTGAAAACTTGGCTTCTTCCAAAAGCAGTTAAGATTAGCAGCAGAAGAAGCTGAACACACTTGTATCAGTTTGCGTATGTAATGAGTCGAACATAAGCAACATTAGATCAAAATCAAAGGACTCATTAGGTATTGACAGGTGTGAAACAGTATTGTAATACAGAAAATAGGCTGGTTTAGCTGAGAATGGTGATGCAAAAATTGAATGTTAGGTATGAGAGAGCTTACCCACTTTGACTCATTCCATGCATTTTCTCTTGCACCCTCTTTCCTGCTTCCTCTGTTTTTTTTTTCATACTTTTATTATTATTAAAAAAATTTATACAAAACATGAACTCTTGGGATGGGTTCCAAACCAATAGTCTTTCACCACTTGTTTTGGTGTCATACATATATTAAAACTACTTGATGTGTGTGTGTGTGGTTCTAGATCAGTAGGAAAAAAACAAATCACATGTATCCTATTGAAATATTGATTACATACATATAGTCAAAAAAAACCACTAATTATACAAATTTAATGAATTTGAGGGCTCTATGAGTTATTACCTTTACAATGTATATACATAACCAGATTAAACGTATCAATATCACGGTTTTATCAATGGAGTAGCATCACATTGTCTTCTCTATAAGATAACAACCCTAAATCTGATTGCGATGGAGAAAATAAACTACTTGGCAGAAATCAACATCATCTCATATTAGTATAAAACTGAGAAGGAAGTGTCTTCAGTCAAATACGACTACATGTTTTTGAATGATCGTTCTGTTGTTTTTCTCATCCGAGTTCAACTCGATAATAGAATTTGAGAATTGAAGTATAGAAGTATAGATCCAATCCTGACCGTCCAATTGTTTGGAAAAGAAAAATAGTGGCTGGGTTTGCCATATCTTTATCCATCCGACTGAAACACTTAATACAAATACTCCAATGAATAAAATAATGTTCCTCCAAGTGTCCTTCTTTCGATTAAACCGAGGTACGCCAAATTTGTAGTAATTGATAGTGAGCTATAATAATAAATTAAATTAAGATTTGAAAGATTTTTTTTAGTTATGAAAATGTTTGGTATTTTATTATTTTCTATTTATTTTTGAAAAGATATCATCAACTTTCAACAATAATGAATCAAAGGTTGATGTAAATGGTAATATTGATATAACTTTTTTAGTTTTTTTTTTTTTTTTAAGTTATAAATTTGTTTTGAGATTCAGAATAAAATAAATAAAAATTAATTCTGGACATCGATAATATTGAGATTTGAAGTGTCCATTGGTAATGTTTTTTTTTTTTTTTTTTTTTTTTTAAAGNAGAGTGTTGTATTGTTATGTATCTCTCCCTCTCTCTCTCTCTCTCTCTGAGGATTTTTGGCGTCTCCACGCACGATTTTACGCATCCAAGCTCTCACCACGCCTTCTGTAAGAGAGAGAGAGAGATCGTAGATCGATTCTTCTTAAATCTCCCGTGAATCCCATTTTCCTTTTGCTAGATTCTCTCTTCACTCATTTCTCGCTTTCTCCTCTTCTTGTCTCTCATCTCGGCTCTTTCATCTTCTCTTTCGCTTTTTACTCTTTGTCCATGATGGGTGCGTCTTCCACTTACGCATCTCCGTTATGTACCTGGTTTGTTGCTGCTTGCATGACCGTCACTCACGGCGGCGGAGATACCCGTCAGCCGGTTGGTCTTCAATCTGCTGGGCGGAGTCGGCGAAGGAAGCAGTTTAGCAAATACTCAGCCGCTTTTGGATCCGGTGATCGTATTCAGGCTCTTGTTACTTCTTGTTTGGATTTTGGGCCTTGCACTCACTATTCCAACAACAACAATGCCTTGTCTTCTCTCTTTGGATTGAATACTGCTTCTTTGAATCGAAACCAGAGGAGATTGAATCGAGCATCTAGCTCCGGTACTACATTTCTCTCCTTTTTTTGCTTTTTAGCTTCTAATCTGGGTTTTTGGTCTCGAGACTTAGTTTTTCTTCGAGTTGCTCGTTTTTATGTTTGCATACAAGACTTAGTTCGATGTTGATATGGGTTTATGTTATTGGGCCAATGTTGAAATTTAGAGGTAAAGTTGAATGGCAAAGCAGCTAAAATTGGGAAAGTTGGAATGTCTATTATTGTGGTTTGATGTATTATTATGTTTTCATATGAAAACACATTTTGTGAGGATAGGCTCCAGAAGAAGAATGAGGATACAGAGCTTCGGAATCTGAATAATTGGCGGTCAACTATTTATAAATTTTGTAGTTGCGTGTAACTTTTTTGTTTTTTTTCATACCACTGAGATGTGGTTTCCGGATAGTAGTTGACTGAGGTTTTCAGGTAAAGTCATGTCCGTGATGGAGATGGAAAAGGAAGCTGCGGTTAACAAGAGACCCCCTACGGAGCAGCGCCGGGTTGTTGTGACAGGCATGGGAGTTGAAACATCATTAGGTGATGATCCACATACCTTTTATGAGAATTTGCTACAAGGCAACAGTGGTATTAGCCAGATTGAGAATTTTGATTGTTCTGAATTTCCTACGGTAAGCATAATATGAGGATCTCTTAAAAGGCTTTTTCTGTGTGGAATGTTCCGTTTGTTTTTGTAGTTTTCCTTGAATATCTTTCCATGTTTTACCTTTGTCAAGCGAATTGCGGGAGAGATCAAAACCTTCTCGACTGAAGGTTTGGTTGCTCCAAAACTTTCTAAAAGGATGGACAAGTTCATGCTCTATCTTCTCACAGCTGGCAAGAAAGCTTTGGCTGATGGTGGGGTAACTGAAGAAGTAATGGCAGAGTTTGACAAAACCAAATGTGGAGTTTTGATTGGCTCAGCAATGGGAGGCATGAAGGTATTTTTCTTTTTTTACCCCGGGCTTGAATATCTAAATATAATAACAGTTCAGATTAAGGCTTCTGTTCAGAATCTCACCTTTAATTAAACCCAGGCTTTCACTATCATTAACAAAGGCTCACACGAATATTGAATCCGAAATTTAGAAATTCTGTTGCTAATTGTTGCACCTCTAAAAATCTATTTTGATACAGGTCTTTCAGGATGCTATTGAAGCTCTGAGGATCTCCTACAAGAAAATGAATCCTTTTTGTGTACCTTTTGCCACAACAAACATGGGTTCTGCTATGCTTGCTATAGATCTGGTCTGAATTTGAATGTTATGTAAAATAATATAGATGACAACCAGCAATTTGTAACTGGCTACTTACCTTTTCTTCGTGGTCATGTGTTAGGGATGGATGGGGCCAAACTATTCTATTTCAACTGCTTGTGCCACAAGCAACTTTTGCATTCTGAATTCAGCAAACCACATTATTAAAGGTGAAGCTGTAAGTATCCTCCATCCACTTGGAAATTCGACAATTTGGCAAATTTCTTCTGGTTCTACTTTTAGACTGTTCTGTCTTTCCACAAAACTTTTCAGGATGTAATGCTCTGTGGTGGCTCGGATGCTATTATTATTCCAATAGGTGCAAACTTGTTCTCTTATATTACATTATTATTTCTGTTTTTTAAAAGTTTAAGATAAATCTTATTGTATGTGTGCTAATGCAGGGTTGGGAGGTTTTGTTGCATGCCGGGCTCTTTCACAAAGAAATAATGATCCCACAAAAGCTTCACGTCCTTGGGATACTGTAATTTTCAACTTTATCTTGTCCTGTTTGACAAAACAAATATCTTGTACTGTTTCTTTTCCGTTTTTCCATGTTGTACTACCACTCAATGGTTTTAAATTAATTTTGAAAACCAGCAGTGGATGCTAGAAACACTGTATTGAGTTTTTGCAAACAGGATAAACTGATTTTATAAACGTGGTCTTGATTACAATGCAGAATCGAGATGGTTTTGTAATGGGAGAGGGAGCCGGAGTTCTGCTTTTGGAAGAACTTGAGCATGCTAAGGTATATAACTCATTTGTTCCTCTTCTCCCATGAATTGTGTAATCACAAGTGAAACTTATCTCCAAGCATTTTTCATTCTTGATATGGAACAAATTTTGAGAACATATATATAATTCTTTCTTTTCAGAAAAGAGGAGCAACTATCTACGCAGAGTTCCTCGGTGGGAGTTTCACATGTGATGCTTATCACATGACCGAGCCGCACCCTAATGGTAGTTCATTTTCCCCTAATTTATATTAGTCTGCTAGTCAAGTACATAAAGTTTTGGAATAAATCCATGTCATATATCCACAGGGGATGGTGTCATTCTTTGTATCGAGAGAGCGTTAGAAAATGCTGGAATTTCAAAGGAACAGATAAATTACGTAAATGCACATGCAACCTCAACACCGGCTGGAGACCTTAAGGAGTACCTAGCCCTTTCTCACTGTTTTGGCCAAAATCCTGAGGTAGCTTCATTTCTCTTTTACAAAACTCCAAGACGACTTTTTGTGTGTGTTTTTCCTTACATGCTCTTTCACAATGTGGCAGCTTAGGATAAATTCCACAAAATCTATGATTGGACACTTGCTGGGAGCTGCTGGAGCCGTGGAGGCTGTCGCGACCGTGCAGGTAACACATTTATTATTCGAATCATCAATGATTTTAAAAGGAAGGAAATGCTGTTTAGATCATATTTTTATAATGTAGAGAAATTGTGTGCAAACTTTGCATTTACCATGCTAATTTTCGAGCTGTTATCTACAGGCAATAAAGACTGGATGGGTACATCCAAATATCAACCTTGAAAATCCAGACAGTGGAGTCGTAAGTAATTTTGGTCTTTTGTTATACCATTTAGTATTATTTATGTTATATAGTACACAAAGACCATTTAATATCCACAAACAAACAAAAAATTTGCAGGGGATTTTAATAATATTCTTGTGAAATGATCTTGGAACAGGATACAAATCTGCTGGTGGGTCCTAAGAAGGAGAGATTGAACATTAAAGCAGCCTTGTCAAATTCTTTCGGGTTTGGTGGCCATAACTCTAGTATCATTTTTGCTCCTTACAAGTGATAGTGGAAGGCATTGCTTTTACTCCGGACCTGGTTGTGTAACTTGCTGTAAGGTACATTTCATCCATTGTTTAATGAAGCATCATCAAATTTTGAGAGAATTCAAAGCAGTGTGACCTTAACATATTAATTACTAATTTGAGATGGATTCATTGACAATACTTAATTGAAATTTTAGTATCCTCTGAAGTATTGTCGGTCCAGACTTACATCTATTGATTTGGGACCTTTTGAAGTATTGTTGGTCCAGACATGCATTTAATGATTTGGGATGGACTTAGATTTATGATAAAAATTGCATGATGTGCAGTGTTTACGAGAACTTTCCCATGTTATGCTTAGTGTTACATCGCGGGAATCAACAGAGTTTGTTCAACTACCGAGAGCTAAACTAGGTTTCTTAGTATCAAGTTCTGATGAGCCAAAGACTTTGGACAAGAGCAAAATGTGCCAGTGATTGCAGAGTTTGGATTTGCCATTAAAATTATCTTCCCTTGTGATACCTTCTTATTGGAAATCTTTGTAGTCTTTTTCATCTTTATTGTTTAACATCAGATCTGAAAAAATGCCATATCAGTTCTCAACTAAATTTAGTAACTTTTGACAGCTTTGCCTTTCTTTATTACACATCCAGAGAAACCTTTTCTTTTTGTAAACTAAATTATCTTTTGAAATGTTAAATGTCTTTCCAAAGGTAAAAATTGCCCATTTTTTTATTTTTATACAAGCTCCTAGATTAAATATGCGAAGAAAGCAGCCAGAAGGAAGAAACAGAGAAGGAACTGTTTTGGTTAAGTGCCTATGATAGACTTCGATCAGGGAATTGGTTGGTAGGAAGCTTACGTAGAAGAAGAAGTTGCACTAGTTTTACCACCGAGCCAGGCACTCAGTTTCACAATCATGCTAACCAATATACTAATATCTATTTTTAGTATAGAAAAACACATGAGACTTGCAAGATAATGTTAGCAAATAAACAAAAAAAAATTATTTGTCATGGTCTAACAGTCTTTTTATTGTTTTGGTCGACGGTCTACATACACCTCAAAGATTCAATATAATAACTAGTTTATTTAAACTTTGATCCTCTGTAATTGCATACAAAATATATGTATAAAGTCTAATTGTAAATAAACTTATTCAATAACGACTTAATTCAACATATAGTACTGAAAATATATCTGATTCCACAAATTATGGGTTTGTGGTAAACCAATTAATTGGTTATGATCGTAATCCATTAATTAACTGAATCTAAACTAATTTTAGACCCAATTACAACTCAATTATAACCCGTTTGTTATTGTTTTTCACCGAAATTCAATTCTAAAATTGTATAGTCCTTTCTGCATGATAAAAAGAAGGTTTGAGTTGTATATATCCGATTTTGTTTGTTGTTGGAAAAGAGAAAAATGAAGAACCGAATTAAGTAAACAAGAATGGCTACAAGGGTCTAATCAGATTAGGCTAAAATCTTTATGTTGTATTCTACTTGTGACCGACCCATCTAGCTAAGATCATCACTTCTTCTGAGTTTCTTCGATATGTTTACGTCATTAAACAAGTTGGATTACTATACAACTGTATGTGTAAATTTCATGTTAAGATGTAGTCCATTTAAGAATATTTCTCTAATACACATAATACTCATTACAAAATTTGTATATATTTCAATTTTCATGATCATTTAACTTGATGTTAATTCAATTCAATTAATCCCTAAAGAATAAGTTATAAATCTACGTAAAATATATGATTTTTTTTTAGAATGTTTATAGAAAACCTTAAAAACCAATCATACATTATATCGAAGTTAGCTGTAATTAGTTAGCAGATACGATCTAAGTCAACTTAATTGATATAAGAAAATGCATTTGAAATAATCTCTTATATAATACTCCCTCCGTTTCATAATACTTGTCATTCTAGCCTAAATTTTTTGTTTCATTTTAGTTGTCATTCTCATTTCCCAATGTAATTTTTGATATAAAGATTATCTCATTTACCCCTAATTAAATGATAAAATATTAAATGGTTTAGAATTCTAATAGTCAAATAAGGGCATAATAGAACATTCGCCTATTTTTTTAATATGTGTGCCAAACTCTAGAATGACAACTAATATGAAACGGAGGGAGTACTAGATAGGGATTCGTGCGATGCACGGTTTTAAAAAAATTATATTTAACATATTTATAATATTATGAATAATTTGTATAGCAAAATATTTCAAAACCATATAATCCTATAATAAAATTCATACCTCGTTTGGCCGACTTATGTGCCAAGCATCTTCTAGATTTTTTCGGGTCTATAATATGATTATTTTGAGTTGTTTCAATATTTTCTAACTTTGTAATTTTTATTGCAATCTTGCATACTAAAATAACAAATTTTGGTAAAATTACAAATTTCGATAAAATTTCTTTTATATAGTGTATTTTCAAACTTTTCCATAAGAAAATAATGCATAAAGCCTAGAATAGTATTCTCATGTTGGAGAAAGATTTAATTTTTACTTGGATAATAAAACTGTTATCGAATAACGAAAAAATATATTAAAATTCACTTTTTNCTTGGATAATAAAACTGTTATCGAATAACGAAAAAATATATTAAAATTCACTTTTTTTATAAAGTAAGAGAAAATTTATTCATATAAGCTCATTGTTTTCAT
>OVBA01002823.1:0-31722 GCA_900406435.1 Lepidium aucheri
AAATAATTTGATTGGTGTTGGGAATTAAAACTTAAGCTGATGTGTCATCACTTAAAAGCTTCAAAATGCCACTTGTCGAATCCTGGTGAGACATAATCTCTTATTATATATATAATGTAAAGAACCTTTCACTTGTGGAAAAGTACCAAAAATTATATCTTAATTATTGGATACTATTAATGAAATCAAATTTACATTATTTTGAACATATACAACTTTTGTGTGGTTTCTTATTAAAAGAAAGTGGTTAGAAATTTCTATTTTAAAAGAATTAGTTTAGACTTAACTATCCGTTTCCCTTTAAGTATCAATTTTTTTTCGTCAACCTTACCCATTCTCTTTAATACTAATAGAATCGACAAAGAATCGATCCATAGCCAAATTGCTCTCATTAGAGTTTTATGAGAATCGAACTCTCCACCTGATGCCATTATACCAGTTAGATCAGGAATAAGCCAACTAGACCACCTGTTTCTTGGCCCTTAAGTATCACATTAACTTATGAATTAAGACTAACCTGGAGAGCTAACAGCAGCTGATGAAATGGAAAGTGCCAGGCTATCTTTTCTAAAGAAAGAATCTTGACATCAATTTCAAACGTACCGGACTTTCATCAAGCCCAATTAAGACTATAAGTCCACTAAAAAGCCCATCAAGCCCAATCTAGTACCCTTTTTCTTAGGACGTAATATCCTCTCTGCCACACAACTTGGCAAAAGGTTGAAAAGGCACAACGAGTCATCTTGGAATCACAACTTTAGGTTGGTTTAGGGTTTTACTTGGGGAATACACAATGTTAACTTGCATAAGAAGAAAGGAAAAACAACGAAATCTCAGAGAAAATGACAATACAAAGTAGATGATACTTGTTTACAAATCAGTTAGTTAAAGAGAAGACATAAGTTATCTACAAATTTTAGTTTAGCGACCGATGGTAATTAACCATTGCTTCCTCTAAACTGCATTGGATCTTCTAAGTTTGAGGTTGAAGCAGACTTTGGGAATTGAGTAAAAGAAGTCTGAGGAACACATGAAGGCACAACGAATTGCTGAGAGCTATGTGCCAATGGGTAAAAGATTGGAGAATTTGGGATTAGTCCGGTTGAATGATTAAGAAAGCTCAGCATTTGTGATGATGGTGCATTGGTAATCCCTTGAAAACCAGCTCCATGAACATTCATAGGCAGAAACTGAGGTAATGGTGATGCTGCTGCAACACCGTTCATATGCATATTGGGAGAGTAATGACTCATTAATGGCAACATTGTAGGTGGTCTTATCACTCCATTACTCATCATCTGTAAATCGATTATTAGAAGATGTAATAAACAACTCAAGAACTTATTGATAGTGGTGTATGAATTTGAATACCTGAACTTGAAGTTGAAGAGTCCTCATATATTTAATAGCTTCATCTAACAATGATGCTTTATCCTCCTATAAACAAGTAAAACATATTCAGAAATCTCAACACAACAAGTCGAAAAATCGATCTAATTTGGTAAAGTTAATCTCAAACCTTGTAACAGTTAGGTAATAGATCCTGCAAAGCACGCATTTTCTTGTTTGTGTCATCTCTTCGCTTCTGCTAATTTACGAATTATTACCATTAATATCAGTACATTATAAGATGAAATTTATGAGATGTGAGTGTGTTTATAATAAACTCACTCTATCAGAGACTTCTGTGCTTCGTTTTCTCTTAGTCATTGTCTTTCTTGTCCTTGTAAGAACTTGTGTCTTTGCATCATCAGATTCATCATCCGAAATCTGCATAACAAAGAGTAATACACAAAACTTTGTTTATGATCCTTTATGTGAAAGAATTCAGACAAGAATAAGTTTCTTACATTACTTAAATATGTTGATTCTTCTTCTTCTTCTTCCTCTTCAATATCTTCATACTTTAGATCTGTTGAAAGAGAAAACATTGAAGAAGAAGCAAAGTACAATTCTGTTGATCTTCCAACAGCTTCAGATTGTTCATCAGGAGGATCATTTTTAGCAGAATCATCAATCAATAATGTTGATGATCTAACACGTTTGTTATTCAATTCTTCATCTTGTTGTTGGTGAGACTCATTCACAGGAACAACTTGTGTATCTCCATGATTTTTGATGTTGTTCTTAAAACTTTCATCATACTCAGTCTCATATAAATCTAAGAGAGATTGTGTACGTTGATTCTGAAAGAAACCACTTCGACTCTTTGCAAGGATCTGTCCATTTTCACAAACTAGCTCCATATAATCTTGATCGTTTAATCTGCAACATAAACGAACATCAAATCACTTCACGTACGTACATAATAATATGTTTATAAAACATGAATCGCTGAAATCAAGGAACTTACTTTGGTTTGAAGCTTGATGATGGAGAAATCATGTTTGGTTTTACTTCCATTGAAATCAACTCAACAAAGATTGATTTTACTTCTTCTCTTTTTTTTTGTGTGTTGATTGTAGAATCAGTGAGATTTGGACTTCACAGTTTGGTCTTCTTTATTAGGTTTTATGAAGAGGTGCTTATTTATATTCTTAGATGCTGATGCTCCCCAATCCATACTTGAGACTTTTCTGTTTACTTTTTATATTTTTGTATTTTTGTGGTAAATTATACAAACTATATAATTTATGAATTTGCACATGCTGCAAAAAATCAGATGCCTCAATTATTTTGTTCTTGATTTAGTTAGATATTAGGTGGTGAATTTCACCTAATCCAATGAGAAAATTTACATTATGGATCTTACCAGTATCGATACAATGGTTTGAAAAATAAATTTGCACACGCTTTATAATATAACTAGAATATGTCATAAATCTATATATTTAAATAATCGAATCCAAACCCTGTCATAACCGAATCAAAAACAATTATATTTTTATTAAATTTTAGTCTTTTAGTTTTTTCTCGATCAAATTTTTGTTAGTTTAAATTTTTGTATAAAATTTTTTAGTAAAACCTATTAGCAGTAAAAGAATCTCTTTTCAGTTTTTTTTTTTAACATTAGGCTACAACTAGACGGTTCAGTAGCTAAGTTTCTATATAATGTGGACAACATAATTTGATTCCTTGTTATGCAAATACGATCTGTTTTTAATGGACTTACCACTAGAATAAATACTATCTGAAATCTCTTTCAGTTTAATATATAAGATTCGTAATTACGACACGCATTAAGTGTATGGAAGTGACAAGTGTTATGTATGGGCGAAAGTGAAAGAGTAGGAGAGACACACAATCTTATGACCGACTTCATTTCTCCACCGTTCCCTTTTTTTGTGCTTCACAAATTAACATAATTATATTAAAAATAGTCATATCTACGATAAAGCTCATATATTTCCAATTTTATAAGCATGGTCATAAATGTTTATAATTCGACATAATTTATTAAGTATTTGGAATTAACGAAAACTACAAAATACAATCACAGACATATTTGGTTTTGTTGTATTAGATTTTCTATTAAAGCTTGAGAGAAAAAAAAAATACATTGATCAATACTTGATAGTTTCTTCGTATTTAATTTTTTTTTTTGGTCTACCATGATATATCATGATGGACCACAAATATATTTGCATGATGCTCCAGCAATAATGCAACTCATTTTTCTAAACACAAGTTTTTTTTTTAGAATTCTAGAACTTATGTAAAGACAAAACAAAAAAAACGTAGCAGAAAGTAATAAATATCTCGACTAATAAATTATTTTTCTTGTTCAGATATTCATACTATTGTTACTGTACTACCAACAAGTAAATAAATAACTTTATAGACCACATAATATTCTTGCCGTTTCACAATAAGTGTTATTTTAGGTTTTTCTTGTTTCAAAATAAGTGTTACTCTACATTTCCAATATAACTTTTAGCATAAATAATCTATTTTAATTTTATTATCAATCAATCAAATAAAAAGAATGTCAAGAGTTAATTATTTTTTAAAGATATAATAAAATTTAAATATGTTTCCTTAATTTGTGTATAAAATGTTAGAGCGACACTTATTATAAAACTATGAAACCAGAGAATACAATATTATAATTATTCAAAATAGTCGATGCTTATATATAAGTTCACAGTAAAAAGCAAGAATTACTGTGAGATATTTAACAGCGATGAGAAGTGACTTGAGAGAGAGAGAGGGAGACAAAAGGCCCACGTGAGTGGAAAGAACCTTCACGCCATAGAGACATGTTTCTATGGACTCATTCTACAATTAATGGGCCCATATGGGGCCCATCATTTCCTTTTAGGCCCACAATTCACGTGCACTTCACGTGATGCCGCGTGATTCATCAAGCCCTTTGTGTTATTTTGTCTCCCTCCCTCTTCTAACTACTCCTACTTTTGTCGTCTTCTGCAGTTTACTTTGACACGACAACCTTTATTTATCCCCATCGACACATTTTCTACCTATTTTCTTCTAATTTTTTTATATTGAAAAGTGGACAAATCCTCTGTTGATATTTATTCCCGAAGAAAAATATCTTTACAGTCACAATCCAGTTGCTAGTTTGTTACCAATGGATGTATTAAATGATCAATTTCTTCTAGAAAAAAAGGCTCTTATGGTTATAAGTTGTTTGTAGTCTGTGGTTCATTAACAGGAGACTTCTACTCTATACGAATGAAACGAGTGAAAGCATGAACTCATGAGAGCACTATAAAGTATAAACCAAAGTTTGTCTAATTAAACTTCGTTATTGAAATGGAGGATAACGACTTACCGTGTGATTGATTGTGTGAGACTCAGCCTAAAACATCAACATCCTTCAAACATTCTCCGACAATCATCTTCAGCTGTTGCATCTTTCCTCTTGCAGACTGTGATACATAGACATCAATTTAAGTTATGTTTTGAAATGATGATTTTACATTTCTGAGTTTTGATTCTTAGGGGCAGAAGAAGACTACTTGCCTTGTTCACAGAATCGATTCTTTTGTTTGCATCGTCCATTTTTGTCTTCATTTCTCCTTCAAAATGCGCTATGAGTTTTTGGTGTGATATTCCTGTTAACGAGAGATATAACCTCAAGTGAGTTTAGGCAACACTTGTATACTCATTCTGTTGTATATCGAATACGATTATGTCTTATAGCAGTTCTAAGGTTAGGATTGTTTGTATTTGAAAGCAAGAGTTGAAAAAAGTGAACATACTTTGCTTTTTTATGCTTCCTTTCAACTCTGAAAGGTCTGCTTCAAGCCTTGTAATAGTACTCTTGAAATCTTCAAACTGATGACTGACATCTTCCTTGAACTTTTCATGGATCATTCTCATTTTCTCTTGTTGCTCTGTAATTCGATCAGACATCATGAGTGAACCCACTAGAACAGGGTTTAGGACAGATAGGTGAATTGTGTGTGTCTATTCTACGAGAACAGAAAGTACCAGAGTGAAGCAAGATAATGAGTACTTTGAAACTAAATGATATGTTGCTGTACCTTGTAATGTTGTTTCGGCATGCTTTCTCTTAGTTTTGGCTAGGTTACGCTTTTTTTCCCTGTGCCGTAATTAGCAAGATTATTGATTGAAATATTAGAAAGGAGAAATGCAGAATCAGTTTCAGAAACATACGCTTCTTTTACGATATGAGATTTGACATTCTCCAACTCTTGATGTATCTCCTTAGAGACTGATGTCATAATTTCTAAGGACTTCTTTTTAGCTGAAGATTTTAGTTTTTTCTCAAAGTTTTGAAGAGCCAAGCTGAACGATGCAACAGCCCTGAGACATGGTAATTAATCAACTTTAAGACAGGAACAAAGATTAAAGATAGATATGTACTATTAGTTATAACTTATAACTAGAAGAGACCTTCCTGAGCCTTCATCTTCGTCCATCTCTGAAGGATGCTGGAAGGAAGCGGTTTTATAGATCCCTGCTCAGTTTCCAGACAAAATAAATGAGGGTGCAGCAAAAAAGAATCACAACAATGACATACAACTGAGCATTATACCTTTTAACAAAGACGAAGGAGGACTTGACACGACACGTCCAGTGCCCTTAAGGTTAGACTTTCGTTTAGCTGAGCTAGAGCCTAACTTAGATTTCTCATTACTCCAATTGGCAGTTTCTTTTTCCTCGGGGCCTAAATCAGAAGATCAATAAATAAGCAAAACATGGATTCTGTTAAGAAGAAAATAAGATCCTCCAGCTTCTATATGGCATAGGGAAAGAAAATAAGAAGCATACTGTTGTAATGGCCCAACATTGATAAATCTTGCGGACCATCTGAGCCTCTCTCATCAGAGGTCGAATCTGACAGAACTAAATCTTCATTTGGCTTAGCAGAACTTCCTCTTCTGAAAGAGTAACCTCTTTCTTTCTCCAAAAAATCCTGAATATAAATAAGCAAAGACAAAAGTCAAAGAACAATGTATAAAACGGTTCTTAAGTCTAGATAATGCAGCTTGAATTTATAAAGGTTACAGGCAATCTCCTTTCTGTGTCTGACGCTTGGCCTGTAGGAGGCCCTTGAGGGATTTTCTTAGTACCGAAGCTAAAAATTGGTGTGTCCGTCTCATCTAAAATAGGACTAATATTCCTAGGTTGCAAAGGAGATGCTTCGGGAGAAGAACATTGAGAAGGACTTGTGATTGGTGCTTTATGTCCAAACGTTGGACTCTGGAATACGTTATCTGGCTCAACCGGCTTTTCGATGGTAACTTTACTCGGCTTTTCTTGTTTATCTCCAATTTTATTTAATCCCTGGAACATCTCTGGCGTAGCTGCAGTTTCAACTTCCGGCGATGGATAAACATCTTCATTCCTCCTAATTTCTGGTTTCTGTTTCCAAGATTTGCTCTGCTGATGAAGCTCGTGGGAACTTCCATTTTTGTCTGGAAATGAAGATCTTTTTCTAGTTCCCATACTCTCGGAACGTGGTGGAGTATTGTACTTGCTCGTCTTCTGAATCCCATCAGCTTCATCCTTTTTCCGAGAATGAGCCTTACGGCACTGTACAACGGTGGTTTCTCTTCTACCCCTTTGTTTCTTCGGCATATCACTGGCAACCTTAGCAGTGTTAACTTTCCCACGCAAACCTTCTTCAAAAGAAAATATATTATTTACATCTTCTGCGCTTTTGCGAGCTAAATTGGCACCAGCTTTGGTTCTCTTCTGGACACCTTTGGCTCCTAGCCTCCTCTGCAACAAGGATCTAGTTACTGGCCTTCTGGTTGCATTGTCGGGGTTTGTAGAATCAGTTTCGATAGATTCTGTGTTGTGTCTAGGCTTAATAAGAGGATCATTATTTGAACCTTTATCTTGACTTAACTTGAAGTTGGTCTTCACAATTTCTGGGGTTTCGGAATTCACATCTTGATTATTTGCTGGTGAAGCTTTTCCCAATATTTCCCACAGTTTTGATCTCAAAACATTAGTACCTCCATTCTTCTCTTTCTCAGGTTTATCAGTCTCCTCTATCTGTGACACAACCGTTTGCTGCAAGACTGCAGATGGCGGTTCTTCCATCCTCTCTGGATCCCTATTCATCCCTTCATTGTTCCTTCCACCGTTCAGCTCACCATGACTGTGACTCGAGATGGGAAACTTTTGAAATGAGTAACAAGCTGCTCCCTGATGTGCTCTATTAAGTCCCTTCTTTGATCCTTTTCTACCAGACAAAGAAGACGTTTGCTTACAAAGAACATTCTCCAGAGTCCCCAATTTTCGATGAGAGGATCTCGGAGACCTCCACGGTGATGTCACTTGTTCGGCGGCCTGAGCTGAAGCCATCTGCTTGCCAGCTAAATCACCTATATCTTTCTTGCGCGCTTGTAGAGCAGTTACTGTGGCTGATTTTAACTTTTCTTCTCTAGCAATAACATCTCCATCACCCTTGTCTGGCACAGGATTTCTCCTCGGTTGTGAATCAGCCATAACTCCTATGGAGATCTTTCTAGATTGACTTGATGGGCGATAGTTACTGCCGAAGCTTCTATAATCGCTCATCTTTTCCTGAAAATTATCACCAGAACGTTAACCATTTTACTGAGAAAAAAGCACAATAACAACAAACACTTAGCCACTCATACATAGATCAAAATAACTTCTGAAGGACTACAGGTTTTCAAGTGATAGCAACACAAACTTGCTATCTGAGTTAGATAGCTAAAGCAGTACAAACTACATTGACCTATATACAGGATGAGAATCAATATAACACTCCGATCCTAGTAATACCAATCTGAACAACAAAAATAAACAAGAAGGTCAAACACTAGCAATAGAAATACCCAAAACAAGAGAGTACTAGATCTGGATAGTACGACATAAACAAGAGAAGAAACAGGTAATAGGTGTCAAATTGAAACGATGGCTACATAGACAAGTATATTCAAACCGTAAATATCGAACAAACAAAAAAATAAGTCACTCGAAAGATATAATTCCAGATTCGCAAACCCTAATCAAAGAAATCACAAATCTCTAGAACAGAATTCATACCAATACATTCCGATTTTGTAACACAATACTAAACAGGTATCGGAACTGTAAACCGAGACGATATCTCCATATAATCGAAAGGGGGCATAGATCGCAATAAAATTTCACCAAATCCGATAGAATGAAGCATGAATCACAGAAAAAAACGGAGAAAAATGAGCGATGATAGGTTTAACGAAGAATTACTTACTGAAAGTCACGGCTGAAGTCTCCGACTCCGAATTCCTGTGTCGAACAAGTGATCACAGAGAAAAGAGGAAAACAATCTCCAGGAAATTTGATTGAAAATATGATCTGAGAAAAATGAGAGAGAAAGCAGAAATTCGAATTTTCTNTCGGAGAGAAAAAGAGAGAATAGAGGGAGTGAAAGAGGCGGGGAAACTGAAAATTTGATATAACAAACACTGTAGCTAAAATTGCGTATCTACGACGCAGAAGGATAAGACGATTTTATCCCTGTATTTCGAAGAAATTACAAAACAATGCATCGTTGCCGTCAGATTTTGGAGACTGCACGTGTCGTAATCTGGATATCATTCTCAAATTTTTGGCGCCTTGATGCAACCTCTTAAAATTTTTAAATCCCTGCAAACGGTTAAATGTGTGATTTTGTTAAAATTAAAAGGTTGAGCTCACAAAATTGAGATAACCGGATAAGAATTCTCCGGTTGATTTTTAATGTACGTTGTAATTCTCTCTAGGTATCTCGGCTCGGATTTGGATCGGTTTTTGTCGGGTTTAGATTTTCCAAATAAGAGAATTTTGTATTTATCTAGGATCTATTATTGTTCCGGTTCGAATTTGATTGGTTCCATTAGAGTTTGAGTAGGTTTGGATCCAAACTTTTTAAGAACCGGAAAAATATTTGAATATTCAAATACTTAAAAAATATTATATTTAAGGACGAACATGAATACCCAAAAAATATTCAATTTTTTCCTATACAGTATTTAAAATACTTGTAAAATAGCCTAAAAATGCGAAGATCCAGATCTTAGATCCGAATACTCGTATACCCGAAAAATATCCAAATACTGAAAGCAAAAGCGAAGCAAAATATCCAAATATCCAAAAGTAATGTAAAGCAAAGCAAAAGTTGTATTCCATATTCTAAATCGGATTTAGTCAGTTTCATTTGGGTTAGGATAGCTCTGGGTTCAAATTTTTAAGAACCGGAAAAATATTCTAATATCCAAATACCTAAAAACTACTTAAGAATTTGATCCCGAATACTTAAAAAATACTCATATATTCAAAATTACTCGACTTTTTCTTATAAAGTATTCAAAATACTTGAAAAATAACCTTAAAAATATTCAAATACCTGATTGTAGAGTTTCAAAAAGCATGTTTTCTAAAAAATTCTAACCCAAACCTAGATCTGAATATTTGTATACCCGAAAAATATCCAAATACCCAAAAACCTATCGGAGAACCGGTTGGTTTTGGGTAGAAACCAAACTCGACCTGATATCCACGAGTATTACTATAAAATACCCAATAGAATAAAACTGTTATATTTGGACCTGAATCAATACTTACTTTTCGAGTGAGTTTTGGTTTTATGCCAGACCTAGTTATGTGGAAATTAGTAAAATGGTTCACATATGTATCATATGGTTTCATTATTACATATAGCATCGTATTTTTTGTAATATATATATATATATTATATATATACAATAATTAAAATTGGGTTAAGTAAATAAACAAAATAAAGTGTCATAATGTGGGAAACTAGATTACGTCATAGAAAGAATCCACAGGGACAAAATATCACTGTACCCACAGTAAATTGCTTTGTAAGAAACTCAAAATCATATACAAGATTTGGTAAATCTAATAATACAATTAGTGAATTGCGTGCGTAATCTAAACATAATTAAGGTTTTTTTATAAAATGTAATAAAAAATAGTATCTATAAAAAGACACGCACGTAACATCTCGACTCAATGCCCGCACTGACGCACGCATGCACGTATCTTCACTTTATAGAGAGCTTCGTTTATTTATCTATTAGTATAAACGTATTAACTTAAGTTTCATTTATCATAAACATTGAAAGATCTCTACTTAATTAACACTATTATATCATCAACAATAAACAAAATTTGTCTTCTTCTAAGATTTGAAAAGTAACATTAGCAAATCTTTGATTTCATGCATATGTTAAAACAACATTGTAACACCTCCCACTTCAAAGAAGTATATTTGTACATGATAAGAGTTTAAACGAATTGATTTGACTACTTATATATATTATATGTTAATTACATATACTTAAAAAAAATTAGATATATACTAAACGTGAAATAAGATATGTTTTTTGTCAACTTTACTTAAATTTTAACAATAACTAGATCGATAAAATACGATTTATAGCCAAATTGTTATAACTAAAGTGGGACATGACTCGGACGCACTACATAATATCAAGTTAGATTAAGAATAAACAACTGGACTATTTGCATATTGCGAGTTTTGTTTTTTTTTTGTCAACATTGGATCGACAAGACCCGATCCATAGCCTAAAGCTCATATCAAATTAATTTTTAAGCTACCATAATGTAGCAGGTAGGAATCAAACTCTAGTACCAAGTCATTAGCTGGATCATCCTAACAACCAAACTATCCGAGAGCAACTCGTCGACGCATTTTGCGAGTTATGTTTATAAAAACCTTAGTATTTGTTTATATTTTAATATACAATAATGGATTGTATAATAAAGTAAATTAAAAGGAAAGGAAGCGGAAAAGAGAAGGCTATGATGAGTGCAACAAGAGGGGCTAAAGAAGAAAAGAAGGCACGAGACATGCAAATGCAAATCTCACGCATCTTTAAAAAAGCAAAGCTTAAGTTTTGACTGACAAGCAACCACGACGCAGTAAAGTGTTGTTCTCAAAATTAGCGCATTTTTAAGTACTTACTTCTATCTTTCCAATATAACACTTTGTGCAATTCTCTTAGTATTTTACTTTTTTTTATTATTATTCGATATAGAAATTCATAGGAGGATTTATTACTATTATTATTATTATTTATAGGATTTAAACTACAAATAAAGAAAGTGAATAATGAAAAAAATATAAAAGGGACAGAGAGGAGGCGGAAACAGTAAGAAAAAATAAGAAAGTGAGGAAAATTCTAATTTGTAGTGTTGTTAGGGAACATTTCTCCTTTTGTTTTCTTTTTTTTTTCCTTCAAAATTTATCTATCACTTAGTTGGTTTTAACTAATTAAGCCCATTTTATTACCAAGCTGAAATTTGAAATCCAAAATAAAATGATATTTTTTATTTTTATAAAATATATTAAGAAGAAAAGATTATTTCATTTTTAATGATGTTTTACATATATTTTATGTAAAATTTAATGTGTCTAACATATTATGGTTTAATATTTGGCCGTACGTACATTAGCGGCATTGATCTAATGATAGTAAAACTTGTGTTTTAGGCGCCAAATTATATTATCAATTTAAGGGTATCAAAATCCATTAATGTTTATATACTGTGTGGTTATGTGTGTGTTTCAATGTGAAATGTGTTGTGTTTGATATCCATCAATGCATTGTTTTATAATTTATTTTAAAATTATTTTATTACAAAATAGGTCACAAAACAACAAATTTTTATTTTACTTTAAGCAATGATTCATATTGGGCCGACTATGATATGTATATATAGTTAAACAGTTTATATGGTAAAAAGTCATATACCTTGATATATATATATATATATTGAGAAATATACGATTAAAGGAAACTAAACTATGCTTGCAAGTTGCATGTTACTTTGCTTTCCAATAGAATGAAGTTATAAGAACAAAGTTTGATTCTTCATTACAAGAATTTCAATGAAATTGTTGTTTTTAACATACAATGTACAAGTTGAGATAGAGGAAGTCCACGTGGAATTGAAAAGTGACACGTGGGGAATGACAAGAAATGTAGTCGTTGGTGGTTGTGTCGTGAGTGTGTGTTTCCTTTATCTCGTGCTTACAAATATTAACAATTGTGACGTCTCCTTAAGTTTCATAGACAAAGGAACTCTCATTAGGTCCTCTCTTTTTGGTGAACCATTCATTACTCATGCTCCCTTCTTTTATTCAATTTTTCTTTAGTTATTTACACATTTTATAACTAAACTTATTACGTATGATTTACATCATTACATAGCCATGTTTTGACTCGTCTTTAACTAGTCTAGGCATTCAGTTTTTCGGTTCAATTCTTTGAATTTTTAATGTGTTTATAAAACTATATTTCCTCTGTTGTTTAAAGAGTGTTATTCTATTATTTTTTCACACAAATTAAGAAACAATTTACAAAGTTATTTATGCCCCTATAGATTAAAAGTAATAAGATTCTATATTAAAAAAATTGATTGGAGGTTAAAATTGAATTTTTTTGTTAAAAGGTACATTGAAATTGCATAATGACATTCTTGTGAAACATTTTTTTTCTCCTAAAATGACACTTTTTGCAAAATGGAGGGAGTAGTAACCAATATATACTTACTAAAATTCAGTTTCGTCCGGTTCTAAAAAGGTGAAAACGAATCAGCCCCAAATAAAGTTAAATCAGTTCCAAAAATAACAAAATACCTAAAAAATATGATTAATTGTAATAAAAAGTAACCAAAATATTTTTAGTACTAACAATTTTTGTTTCTCATCTGGTTAATTTTAGCCTTTCGAAACTAAAAATCTAAATTACTTTAAAATTAGAACAAATTTTTCTAAAAATTTACCTGAAATTTCCAATTTAATTTAATTTTGGTTATTATGCCCAAACCTACTCTCAACTCTCCATTTAAACTGAGATTGATTTAGTAGAACCTTAATTGTATTATATTATGTTAAATAATGACGTGGAATCGAATCACCAATTCTAGGTTTAAACGTTTGTCGTGCTTTTATATGATGAGTCCACATCGTTCTTTTAGTCATAATTATATTTAAGCAAAACTAAACGTAATTAATTAACTTAAGAGAGAAGTATTTACCCGATGATTAAGCAAGATTTCACTTTAATACTTTTTGAAAATTATTTGTTTGATTAAAGTAAATGTTAATTAAGTGTATCGAGGTTATATAAAAAAAAATTTCATTTTGGAAATGGGTGTTACTAAAAGTAATTCCACAAATGCCTCAATGCGCGTCACGATAATCTTTCATGCATTGAACATGAATTAGGACAATGTAATTTTTTCAATATTTATTTTTATATATTCTTATTTGAAAGAATATATATGTTTTTTTCAGGTGATATATCTAAATTCTAGTGTACAAACTATATAATATAAAGTTGTTCTTATCCTCTTTGAATGTGCTCCTCTAACTTTGTATATATGTTATCACTAATATAAGTATAAGAAATTTGAGCTAAAACAGCCAAAAATCTCTCATTTATTAATACCTTTATTAAGATTCAATTCGTTACTCATCATTTTTTTGTCAACAACAAAATATATATTAATAATAAGAACCAAAAAGTAAATACATCAATTAACTATGAACTGTCTCTCTGGCACTACAGACAAGAGCATCAACACTATAACTAAAATGACGGAAAATAATAGAGAGGATAAGAGATGAAAATAATAAATTTAACCGTAAGAATTCCTCCTAGGAAGGGAGAAAAGCCGATCACTCTTCTGAGCGGTCCAAAATCTTCAATACCGTCTTACAATCCGTCGAAATTTCTACCTCTAATACTTAAAATGCCAAAAGAGATTCTTCATCATTTTAATTTTCATTTTGTATAATTAAGTTATAAATATATTTGAACTCAAATCTTTTTAAAATAATGTGTTCGTCAAAGTCTATTTAATAGAACTAGAAGTATATTAATTAAGAGAAAAACCCGAACCCACAAAATCATAACCAACACTTTGTCCGAATCATAATATGACACGTGTTTTTTGTCTGCTACACGAACAACATCTTTAGCGGACACTGTCTCATCATTCCACCGTCGCTTTTTTTTAATGAATTTTTAAAAGAACATATCAAATTAAAACTAAATAATAAAAATAAAAATTCCTAGTTTTATCTTCTATATAAACATCACACGTAAAAACCAAGCATGGCGGCTCATAACTCATTTGTCTCAACCTAAAAATATTCATTCATTAGAAAAAAAAGAAACAGATAGAGAGAACTTAGTCAGATATGGGAAGAGGCAAAAGTTCATCATCTTCATCGACAGAGAGTAGCAGCAAAAGCAATCCATTTGGTAGTTCTTCAAATACTCGTAACCTAAGTACAGACCTAAGGCTTGGACTTAGCTTCGGGACATCTTCAGGGACACAATACTTCAATGGTGGTTATGGATATTCCGTTCAAGCTCCGGCTGTAGAAGAAGCTGAATATGCCGCTGTGCCTGTAGATGAAGAAGAAGAGAATGAGTGTAACAGTGTAGGAAGCTTCTACGTGAAAGTGAACATGGAAGGAGTTCCAATTGGAAGAAAGATTGATTTAATGTCTCTTAATGGTTATCATGACTTGATTAGAACCCTAGATTTTATGTTCAATGCCTCCATTCTCTGTAAGTATCTATAACTATTTCATTCAAGGGTTTTTGTTTGTTTAAGGTATTATAATGGTTAGATTAATGGAAATTAAAAACACAGGGGCTGAAGAAGAAGAGATGTGTAATGAGAAGAGTCATGTGTTAACGTATGCAGACAAAGAAGGTGATTGGATGATGGTTGGTGATGTTCCTTGGGAGTAAGTACTCTTAATTGTTCTTTTAAAAGTTTTAATTAGCTCCTTAATTTGAATTAGAAATCTTACAGTAACCTTAAATATTTTTGTTTTGTAGGATGTTTTTGTCTACTGTGAGAAGACTGAAGATTTCAAGAGCTTACCATTATTGATATATATATATATAAGTCTATGTACGTATGTACTTGTGTTAAATCGAAGTAAAATGCTAAGAAAAACAAGTTTTTGTCTGTTGTAATGTAAATCAATGGTCGGTTATTTATCAAATTATTTCACTTTTACGGTAGAAAATAAATTTTGAAATCGACAGTAAAAAATAGGTTTGAAAATGATGATTTTATCTATATAAAGTCAAGATGTGTAGGCTACAACTAGCCTGAACACTGAGTTCTGTTATTTTGGTTCTGAAAATATGGTAACTAATAGATATCTATTTAAAATTTAGTTTGGTTTCATTTCAAGCATTTCTATTTTTTAATTAAAAAATTTTTTTAGAAGAACCATAAATTAATTATAAAAATTAAATATTTTAATTTTTTCTTTAGTATTTTGATTCAAATTTGCTAACAAATTTGATTTATAGCTACATTTTTAGATATATTAAATTATTAAATTCTATATAAATAATTTAAATATATAATTGTATTTTGGTTATTGTTGATAACTATCCGATTTTCTATTCCGTATCCATTCGATTCCGATTCTTTCGATTCTTGAATTTAGAAATCATTCGGCCAATTCCGATTTGATTTGGTTCTTTATATTACGAATCAATTCGATTTGATATTTTGGTTTCAGTTATTATGTCTATGCCTAACTGCAACCATCTTTAAATATTTTGCTTTATTTAATGCAATTTTGATGATTATATGCTCGTTCTTGCATTGTTTTACCTTAATAAGAATTGTTAATCACATTCACACGATAACATATAAGTTTCTGGGCATAATTAAGAAATTACAAATAAAGGGGCATAATTGACAAAATTACAAAATAAAGGGGCACAAAGATAAATATTTAAGAAGATGCAGTTAGATGAAGTTGAACTAACGAAGCATAAACTCCGTCATTGATATTAATCAAAGTCTCATGCTTTCCTTTTTCAACGATAACTCCGTTTTTAACGACGGCGATTACGTCAGCATTTTTAATCGTCGATAACCGGTGAGCCACCACAATAGTGGTTCGGTTTACCATAACCCGATCAAGAGCGTCCTGGACTACTCGCTCAGATTCTGCGTCAAGAGCACTCGTCGCTTCGTCGAGGAGCAATACTTTTGGATCTTTGACGATGGCTCTAGCAATGGCTACTCGTTGCTTTTGTCCGCCTGATAATTGGATTCCTCTTTCTCCCACCACCGTATCGTAACCCTAAAATTCAAAATCAGTAAATTAATCGTGATACGATCCGACCCGACTCGAACCCGAACCCAAACCCGTATCCGAATGTTCACTAAACAATTGAATTTGGGAAATTGAAAATTTAAAACCCTAAAGCTTGAGTTTTTACCTGTTGTAGACCACTGATGAATCCATGGGCGTTTGATAATTCAGCTGCAGATACGATTTCCGATTCACTCGCGTCTCCTCCTTTACCATAAGCAATGTTGGCTCTAATTGTATCATTGAACAAAATTGGTTCTTGGCTAACAAGTCCCATTTGTTGTCTCAGCCATTTAAGTCGCAAGCTTTTGATCTCTACACCATCAAGAGTAATATCACCTGAATCTGGATCATAAAACCTCTGTAACAAAGCAATCACCGTTGATTTCCCGCTTCCGCTTTCTCCGACCAAAGCTACTGTCTGAAATGTGGAAAGACAACAAAGGATGAGATTTTCTTAAAGGTTTTGTCTTATTTTCCTCAAAGAGAGATTTTGTTTACCTTTCCAGCTCGAATACTTAGACAAAGATCTTGGAAGATTTGAACATCTGGTCTTGCTGGGTATTTGAAACTAACATGACGAAGCTCAATATCTCCTTTAACATTGTCTAATACTGTTCCAGTTTCAGCACTTGGGTCAATCTTCGATTCCCTGTCCATAATTGCGAAGATTGAAGCAGCAGCTACATCGGCTTTGCTTGAATCAGGAGATAACGAACTCGATTGAGATATTGCCATTGCAGCCATTGTCAAAGCAAAGAACACCTGCATTGTAAACATCAGAAACCATTGTCGAAGGTTGTTTTGTAGTTGTTATGGTTTTTATATGTATACCCTGAAAACAGCGTCGAAGGTTGTTTTGCCATCATCGACAAGTCGTGCTCCGACATAAAAACTGGTAGCGTAAGAAGCGAAGAGGACGAAGAAAGAGAAGCCGAAACCAATACCACTGACAATGCCTTGACGAATACCTGTCTTCGTTGGACCTTCACATTTCTTTGTGTACATGTTCATCACTTTGTCTTCTGCACAGAATGAAGCAACGGTTCTTATGCTCCCAACCGCATCATTCGCCACCTGGCTTGCTTCCCCATACATTTTCTGCATTGATTACAGGTATCTTAATCAAATGTTTGCTGCAGAGAGAGATTGAAGTTGTGTGTGTATAGTTATAGTAACTACTTTACCTTGGCATCTGCGCTGAAACCTGTCATGAACTTCATGTATAGGTATCCATTGAGTGCTATAAGTGGGAGCATGGCGAGGACAACGAAAGATAATTGCCAACTAGCTAAAAACGCAATGATCAAACCAGCTAATATAGATGAAAGATTCTGAACCATCTGAGCCAAAGCATCTCCAACTAGACCGCGGATTGTGGCTGCATCTGCTGATAGCCTTGCTCCTAAGGTTCCACTAGAATTCTCTGGCTCATCAAACCAACCAACTTCCATGTGAATCACTTTCTCAAAACACATACTTCTGATCCTCTGTACTAGTTTACATCCGGCTATGCCAAAGAAGAAGGTTTGTGCTGGGTAGGCGATGATGGATGCGATACCAAGAACCACAAATATAATTGCCCAGAAGCTGGTATCGTCTTTTAGCTTTTGAGGTGGTTGGAAAAAGGCTTTGATTACGCTTGAGATTAATATGCCAAATATAGGAAGAATAACTCCATTTGCTGCTGCAGATATTGTTCCGAGTAAAAGCACTGGAAGCTCTGGTTTGTTAAGAGCAGCAATTCTGAAGATTGAGACTTTCTTTTGTTCAGGTTTCGGTTGTGTAGTATCCTCTCCTTGATCTTGAGTGTCGTTGCCGTCAATTCCTGCTGGAAAACCAAACATATTGAAAGAATGGCGGCTGCTGTTTCCTCTTGATGATCCTCCTTTGCTTAGGGACCGGCCTAGAGATGATTTTCTCAAACTAGATTGTTTGAATGATTCAATTGATGACATCTTTCGCTCATCCCTTGTATTCTCATCGGATTTCTTCTCTTCTTGTAGACGAATCAGCTGTGAATAAGCTCCTTCCGGGTCCTTTAGTAGTTCTGTGTGAGGACCTGTTCACCAAATTGACCAAATTAAATAGATTGACACAAGCACACGTATGCAAAGAGTGTATAAGAATGTTTAGTTGATTACCTTTCTCTACGATCTTGCCTTGGTGAATCACAGCGATCATATCTGCATTTCTCACAGTGCTTAATCGATGAGCAACCACAACTGTAGTCCGGTTAACCATGATTCTATCAAGCGCTTCTTGCACCACTCTCTCAGATTCTGCATCAAGCGCGCTTGTAGCTTCATCTAAAAGTAAGATCCTTGGATCTTTTAAAATCGCTCTAGCCACAGCAATTCTCTGTTTTTGTCCACCTGAAAGCTGAGTACCATGTTCTCCAACCATTGTATCTAAACCTTGTGGAAGCTTATCTACAAACTTAGATGCGTTTGCTAGCTCTGCAGCTGCTTTAATCTGTTCGATTGTCGCGTCTTCTTTGCCGTACGCAATGTTGTCCTTGATGCTTGCAGTGAACAAAACCGGCTCTTGACTCACAAGTCCAATCTTGCCTCTGATCCATTTTAGCTGAAACTCTTTTAAGTTAATCCCATCTATGAGAACTTCACCGGCTTGTGGATCATAAAACCTCTCAATTAGACTCACAACAGTAGATTTACCACTTCCACTCTGTCCAACTAAAGCCACAGTTGAACCACTCGAGATAAGTAGCGAGAAACCTCGGAATATCTGCTCGTCTGGTCTCGCCGGATAAGTGAAGTAAACATCTTTAAGCTCAATATCTCCCTTAATGTCCTCCAAAACTTTGCCATTTGTACTGTATGAATCTATGTCAGGTTTTCTCTCTATAGTCTCAAACATCTTGAAAGCAGCAGCTTGTCCAGCTGCAAACGCGGTTAAGCAAGGCGATGCTTGACCTAACGACCTAACAAAGGAACAAAACAAATCTCAAGTTAGGTTTTAGGGAAACGAACACAGAAAAGAGACCTTATTCATGAAATATCCTTACATGGATCCAGTTAAAACAGCAATGATGATATTGAGAACTTGACCTCCTGTGTACCCTTTATCCAATATCAACTTTCCTCCATACCAAACCGCTAAAGCGTAGCTACAAAAGATTACAAGAAAAAGCGTTCCAAGTCCCAATCCAGTTGAACCACCTTCAATAACTCCTGCTTTATAAGCAGCAATAAGATGTTTATTGTAATTGCTTATAGCTTGTTTCTCTCCAGTAAACGAAGCAACCTGAAAACAAAAAGAAACAATCTCTGTGATTCTGTTTTTTAGCTAAGTTTGTGTATAAGTAAGCCTAATTACCGTTCTTATAGAACCAATTGTCTGTTCAACTACAATCGCAGCTTTGCCATAAGCAGTTTGTCCACGAGAAGCAGTTTTAGAAATGACTATAGCTAGAAGTGCACCAGCCATTACAAGAAGCGGAATTGAACATAACATAACCAAAGTTAAAAGCCATCCTCTTATGAAAGCAATCACAAAGCCTCCCACAAATGTTGATACAAGTTGTATAGCTTTTCCCACCTGCAAAAAATCTTTCATTTCAATCCAATTTGAGACTTCACAATGTTTTTGTTGACAGTTTCTAATAAGCTTACCTTCTCTCCCATGGCATCTTGGATTAGTACAGTGTCACCAGACATCCTTCCAACTACTTCTCCAGTGTTCGTATCGACATCGAAATAAGCTATATCTTGTCTTAAGATTGTCTTTAGATACAAACTCCTTATCCTTGCTGCTTGTCTTTCTCCAGAAATCATCCAACCAGACAATTCTACACAGTCACAGACGTCAAAAACGTTTAGATTCTTCTTCTCTGAGAACATATTTCACATCTTATGACAGATCCAATAAACTCACGTAGAAAAGCAGCAACAAAAGTGCCAATTCCAAGCCATACAAACTTCAAAGCAACCTGGGATTGAATTAAGAAACTATTATAACCAGGTCAAATCTTCAAACTGAATCACAACTAAAAGAAGAACATCATTTGATTTACTTTGGAGACTTTAGCAGAAACATCTGTATTAGTCTGATTCTCTCCAAAAGCATCAATCAGATCTCCAAACAGTAAAGTCATAATAGGAAAACCAAGACCATTTCCAATAGATCCAAGTGTTCCAAGGATCATCAAGAGGAAATCAAATGAATCTGCAAAAGCAAATAGCTTGTAAAAAGGAACAGTTTTAGTCTTCTCATCTTCTTCTTTGTTCTTCTCTGTTTTCTTCACTTCTTCTATATTTGAATCTTCGTTTAAACCGCTCTCTGAAGCCATTAGAACTTCACAGATACCTTAAATCCTAAGCATTCAAAAGAACAGAGAGATCAAACAAGTTTCTAAATCTTTGAGTTGAGATCTGCATAAGAGAGTATAAATCTATAAATAGAGAACATAAAGATCAAGCCAAGAAAGAAGAAAACATATATATAACGTAACAAAGACAACTATGACAAAGATCCTAAAGATTTGTCAATTACAACAAGTGTCTGTGCAGACAAAACTCAAAGTACAGAGTTTCAATGGACAGATACCTGGAAAAAGATGTAAGAACAAAGCTGAAAAGTGAACTGTTGAAAAAATGTGCAGAGAGCTACAAATATATATTATATATATATAAGTGTTAGTGATATTTATAAAAGCTCATAGAGAGTTTATAAGTTTATAATATAAGCTCTGTTAATTTTCTTGAAGAACAAGCCGTGACTTTCTTCGAGATATAATACAAAATCTATGTCAAGTTCATAAATATATAAATAATGATCTCTGAACATTCTGGTTTGATAATGCTGACCAAATGATTAATTTATAGTGCTAACATAAAGTGAAGTGATCACAGCAAGAAGTCTAGCTGTTTTTGTTCAACTAGAGTTATATTATTCTAAGTATTTATATGGCAAAGACCATATAATATATGTATAATCTCTTTGATCATTCATGATATGTTAACTTATTATAAACTTTGTCTTTTAATTTTTAAAATTAAAGTAATATTTCTTAGCTAATTAGCTATGTTGTATCAGCCTCGGTACGTTCTAATTCATTTTTTTATCAATTAATTTTTGTTAGCAGCCTCATTTTTTGGTGAATTATTAGACACCTCTAATTTTTTTTTTGTCAACAAATAACTATTATATCGAGAACAAAATTCGATTTATAATCTAAATTATTCGATTTAAATGAAATAGGATGAAATTTGAACTCATCATCTCATGTTTAGCTAAATCATGGATAAACTAACTAAACTATCTGTTTTTTAACCCAATAAAAACTTTTAAGTCAGGTTTTTAAAATTATTAAAATCAAGAAAACAAACAAATTTAAAATGTAATAAAAAGTTAGAGAAAGAACAAAAAACGACTTTAGCAACGATTTTAAAACCTTTCTTTCTACTTGTCGATTTCTAATTAGATATTATATTTTTAAAAAATAAAAATTTAAATAAGAATTAAATTTTAACTAAAAATATTGTTATTTATTATTGAGAAACTCTTCTACTTATGGAGGTGGTGTTATGATTTTCGTCTTAAGTTGACTTTTTTGTTAGTAGTAGTTAGTTGTAACAATGAAAAATTGACAACAACAAAAATCACATTAATCAGTTTACAACTTTGTTATCATAATTATTGAGTTTTGCCAACGGATATAAAGCGTATGCGCATTAATAAAAATGATTCATTGTACCATTTTTATTAAACAATTTCAAAAAATTGAAATCCAATATAGTTGTTATTGTAGTTAGTCTAAAATATAATATAAATAATAATTTGTGATCTGACTACAATTCAAAGTTGGAATCACGTGAATGTAATATTATGCTTCATGAGCAAGAAATAAGTCAAATTTAATTATCGATCAAAAATAAAGTCAACATTACAATATTTGTTATATCTTATCAAATGGAGAAATGGTCTCGCATTACTTCTTCTTGTGCTGAATTTCATAATCAAACCAATCTTATGTCAGTCTATATTAATTACGAGCCTGACATCATTCCTGACGTCAATGTTCTTTCTATGTTTATCACTTACTCACGGATATTTTATTAAACATGTACTTAAAAATAATATTACTTACAATATAAATCAAATTGTTTTATGGACTACTTGCAATATTATTACAAACATCTATGCTACAATGACTCCCACCATTTATGTTTTTTTTTTTTCCATCTGAAAATGTTATACTCTCACACCGTTTTATAATATAGTTATTTTATTTAAATGCATGCTAATCAAGAAAAAACTTACTTTTTGTATTATCTGAAAAAATTCATAATTTTATTTCAATATTTATTTAAGGAAATGAAAGGAAAATAGGTTAAAAGAAAATAAAATGAAAAGAAATATAAAGAAATGAATGTGTTTTTACTTTTTGTCTAGATTTTAGAAAAATAACTTATATTTTGAAACAAAAAAACCTCTAAAACAACTTACATAATGAAACAGAGGGAATATTAAACATATGATTTCAGGATTACAAAGATGAAATGCATAAAATTGGCAGAAAATATTAAAATTCCCGAATACAAAACTCAAAAACGAAAATCTAAAACTTAAAGGAAAGGAACTTTTTAAAACTAACCCCCAAAAAAACTATACTAAAACCCTAAAAGAAAGACTAAAAAACTATTATCTCAATGAACATAGATGACTGAGAACACCATCTAACATAAGGAAGCCTAAAAAGGATGAATCATGTGAGGCTTAATTGACAAAAAACATATATATATATATATATTTATATACTTGAAACAAAGGAGATTAATATAGAGATAAGAAACATAGATAAAAGTGCTTATCTTCACGAGAACACTTTGAATAATCTTTGATCACAAGCCAACTAGTAAATATTGACAATTTATGAATATACTTATTATACCTTTTACCAAAATTTCCATTTGATTCCCACTAAGTTTTTGGAGAATCTCGACAAGTGTTAAAGACACCTAATATCTTAGCTTACCCTACCTGTTTGAAATTATGATTCTCCTACGTAATCACAATACAATCTTGACCCGAATTTATGGATCTGAATTTGGAAAAACTTTGAACATTCAAGTCTCTATATGTTTACCAACAGACCCACAAGCCCATGAGTCCAATAATGGCCCAAAAGTTTCTTTTGGGAAGAGCAAGTCATGGTTAATCCCTCAATAATCGCTACAAAGAAGACTTAACAGTTTCTTTGACTTTAGAAAGCATTTATTAAACTATTGAATCATTCACCAACTACCACTTCACTCCACTTAAACACCTTAAATAGATTTAACCATAATCAAAATGTAGAAACCGAGGAAGAAAGGAATGATGAGATTGGATTGGATCCTTCTGTCTGTGATTCATTTGCTTCTCTTGGTTCATGGAGATGAGCAATCAGCTGTTGGAGATCCAGGGATGAAGAGAGATGGTCTCAGAGTGGCATTTGAAGCTTGGAACTTCTGCAATGAGGTTGGTTTTGAAGCTCCTCACATGGGTAGTCCACGAGCCGCTGATTGCTTCGATGTTTCCTCTGAATGTAACAAGGAAACAGATGAATCAAACAACACAAGTAAGCTTTCTTCTTCTTCCTCTTCTTTCTCTGTTTTCTCTGTTTTTAAGCTGGATTTTTCGACAGGTTGTTATCGCTTGGTACACAAGGTATCAGACTCAAATAACAAGCTAGGGATTGGAAAGAGTAAACCAGGAATCATATCAGAATCAGCATTACAGAACCCTGACCTTTATGCAGTCGAGAAAGAACTCTATCTAGGCTCTATCTGTCAAGTCTCAGACAAACCAAACCCATGGAGTTTCTGGATGGTAATGCTCAAAAACGGAAACTACGACAAAAACTCAGGTCTTTGTCCTCAAAACGGCAAAAAGATTCCACCATTCAATAAACCTGGAGAATTCCCCTGCTTCGGTAACGGTTGTATGAACCAACCGACGCTAAACCACCAAAAGACAGAGCTTCTGAGCGATGGTCACACCATGAGAGGATGGTTCAATGGTACTTATGAGCTGGATGCAGACTTGGGAAATGGACTTGATAAGATTAGTTATTACGAGGTTGTGTGGGAGAAGAAAGTTGGTGTTGGTGGTTGGGTGTTTAAACATAAGCTTAAGACTTCAGTTAAGTATCCATGGCTTATGCTTTACCTTCGAGCTGATGCAACTAAAGGATTCTCTGGTGGCTACCATTACAACACTAGAGGAATGCTCAAATCAGTATGTAACAACACTTGAACTCTAAACCATTCTCTTATCTATAAGTAATCTCTTAACTTAGAAATGTGTCTTCTGTTTTCAGCTTCCTGAGTCACCAAACTTCAAAGTGAAACTAACTCTAAATATAATACAAGGAGGAGGACCAAAGAGTCAATTCTACCTAGTCGACATTGGAAGCTGCTGGAAGAACAACGGCAAGCCTTGCGATGGTGATGTAACCAGTGATGTTACTCGTTACTCAGAGATGATTATAAACCCTGAAACTCCACATTGGTGCAACCTAAAGAGTCTCCACAACTGTCCACTGTATCACACGTTTCGAAACGGGACCAGAGTCCATCGTACGGATCACTTGAGCTTCCCTTACGAAGCTTACCATGTTTACTGTGCACCTGGAAACGCTGAGCATCTCGAGCTTCCAGTGGGGACTTGTGATGCTTTTAGTAACCCACAAGCTCAAGAGATTCTTCAGCTTTTGCCTCACCCGGTTTGGGGTGAATATGGATATCCAACCCGGTTGGGTGATGGTTGGGTTGGTGACCCGAGAACTTGGGAGCTTGATGTTGGTGGCTTGTCCAGTAGGCTTTACTTCTACCAGGTGATTAATTAATTGAACCGGGTTTTGTTTTATTTGATTTTTTCGGTTTGGGTTTTAATTTGGTATTGTTGTAGGATCCTGGTACGATTCCAGCGAGGAGGATTTGGACTTCGGTTGATGTTGGTACGGAGGTTTATAAAGATGAAGCAATTGTAGAATGGCATCTCTCTGATTTCGATGTTATTATAACTTAAATATAATTTCATGATTAATTTTACGAAATTGTTCTTTAAACCGAACCGGAAACTTAGATTCGGTTTATAGAGGTTGTGTAGTAACGGTACTGGAAAGAGAGCATTGTACTAACGATGTGTCTAGGTCCCCACCACGTGGCACCTCAATTATTTCTCTCTACCTTCCAAATAACCAATGTCGTACAAAACAGAAACCCCCTAGTTGATTTAGAAGGTTATCAATACACAGTACAAGACTTTGCGAAACACGGAGTACACCATAAGTCTGGTGAATGCTTGTGTAGTACATATCACAAAGCCGTACTGAAAATACGATTACAAAATCTATATAAACCTAAGAAATAACACAAACACAAAGGAACTTAAGAAACTGGCCAGTTTTAGAAGGGTAAGACTTACTTTGGTATTGCAGTGAAAGAAGAAGGCAAACAAAGTGGTAATGAGGGAGACAGGGAACAAGCAGAGCATGGATTGAGTTTACAAAAACATTAAACGACTGTGTTTTGTCTCTACCCATGCACTGCCTCTTCCCTGGCTTCCTCTTTTCTCTCTGTTTATTTTTTCTATTTCACAGCTTTCAATTGGATTTTATTACTATTCTATTACTAACTGTTGTGACAGGTTAAGGTTTTGGAATTTGGTCTACCTCTATATCAAGTGGAGCTGAAAGACGCAATTGCGTCCATTTCTTGGCGTAAGAGAAGGGCATCAATGAACATGTCCAGATTCTCTCCTTGCATCATATCTTCAATGGCATGGTGAGTGATTCCCACTCGGTGATCCGTAACTCGTCCTTGTGGAAAATTGTATGTACGGATACGACCTGATCGGTCTCCGCTGCCAATCTGTTAATGGGATTACACATTAGTCAGCTAGAAAAATAAAATGATGTTAAGGTTTCTCTGAAAACAAAATAAAAAAAGTTGTTAATTTTGTGTGTACCTGGTCTGACCGTAGCTTTGATCGACTACTCTGTATTCTCAACCTTTCAATTTCATAGAGCCTTGCACAGAGTACTTTAAGTGCTTTGGCTCTGTTCTATTACAAAGATATCATATGAATTCTTTCAGTAAGATGTAAAAATTTGAAGGAGTACAGGGTAGTCAGTGAAGTAAAGGTTAAGTACCATATGTTGTGATCTTTCGTCTTGGATTGAGACCATCATTCCCGTTGGAAGATGGATTATTCGGACTGCGCTGTTTGTTGTGTTGGCGTGTTGACCACCGCAACCACCAGACCTGTAAGTATCAATCCTCAAATCTTCATTCCTTAATTGAACATCTACCTGTCAGGCGCAATAATACATGATCAATAAGTATGTAAGTTAGTAAGACTAGCCAATAGAAAGATCACGTACGTTGTTACACGAGGTGTCAAAACTAATATTGGAGAAACTTTAGTACCTCATCAGCCTGGGGAAGGATGGCAACAGATACAGCACTCGTGTGAATTCTTCCAGATTTCTCTGTAATAGGAATGCGCTGAGGAAAGATATTCAAGTGTGAATAACTAGAGTAATTTATATGAAATGTCTAAAGAGTCGAGCAAAATCAAACTCTGATTCATATATAACATACCTGAACCCTGTGAATACCACTCTCAAACTTAAGTTTTCCGTAGACACTGGCTCCACATATTGCAGCACTGGCTTCCTGAAAATTACATTCAGGATCTTAGCTGCAACTATACTTTAATAATATTCACATAAGTAAGATAAACAATACTTACTTTATATCCTTTCATATCTGACTCAGTGATGTCTACGATGTCAAACTTCCAACCATTCTTCTGTGAATATCTCTCGTACCTATAATTATTCCAAAACCAGATATAGAAAGACTCAAGTTAAAGTACGAAAGAAGAAATATTAGCCTGAGCTTCTACCAGTAGTATATGGATGAACTTACATTCTGAATATGTCCATGGCAAACAAAGAAGCCTCTTCTCCACCAGTACCTAAACCACATTACTCAACTGTCAAAATGAAAAGAAAAAACAAAACTACACACAGCTTTTGAAATGCATAGATAATGCTGAAATTGATGGGTGTTGAAGAAGCATTAGTTCATAAGTGTACCTGCTCTCACCTCCAAAATGCAATCCCTCTCATCAGCTTCATCTTTAGGAAGTAGAGACTTGAGCAGCAAAGTTTGAAGTCTCTTTTCTTCTTCCACGGCTTCATCTAATTCACTTACAGCCATATCAAGCATGTCCTTATCCTCTGAACTTTCCGTCACCAAAGATTTTAGTCCATCAATCTCCTGTCAAAAGGGATTTAAACCTAATCAATCATCATCTTTTAGACACATGAAGACTGTATTGTATACTAAGGCAACTGAACTACCTTTTGTTTGCCCCTCAAATCATTGATCAGCTCCATTGAATCTCTCAGCTTCCGAAGTTCTTTATTAGCTCTTGAAAACTCTTCTGGTGAGTACTCAGGCTGTCTTCAATCAACAGAAACACAGTTTACCAATCATGTTAAATTTAGCTACCAAAAAATGAGGAGATGTAAATTTTGGATTACCTGGTTTATAAGCTTCTGAAGAACAGCATTACGGTGCTCTATCGCCGATAGTCTCTGATCCATTATCTTGATGAGATCTGGAGACAACTGAGGTTCTATTTCTGCCATCATAGATCCCAATTCAATCAATACTATTCTAGAATTCACTGCAATGTTAATCATCCATCGAGATTTGATTTCTAAATTCAAATCTAACATTGATTAAAACACTAACAATTCTAAGTAATCTAGATCGTAGAATATAATCAAACTTACCGGTGGTGTAAAAACGAACCATCTTCGACGAGAGAAGCGACCGTATACTACGCTCGATTGGATACGTAGTCCCTCTAAAGCAAACCCGAATCAGATAACTCGAAATATTTGCACGAAACATTCCCCTCATGATTAATTAGCAGAAACCTTCAAAGTTTCGCCGGAGCTCGTGACGGCGGTTTCCTAGTCGCCGTCGAGAAAAATATGGAGCTCATGAAAGGACAGGGTTTTGGTTAATCTTAATAAGGGTAATTTCGTCATTGTATTTACGGATAAATTTAACAAAGTCCTCCTCACTTAACATTTATTCTTGCATTACATGCCCATAACTTTCTTTTTTTGTCAAGCATGTCCATAACTTTAACAAAATAGAAATTATATACTTTTTGAAAAAAATTATTAAACATAGTTACAACACAGCGGAAATATTTTCATATTCCAAAACATTAAATAAAAATGAAAATAAAATAACATAAATTATAATGTTTTTTTTTCATACCGTAATACAAACCAAAAAAAGTAGATCATACAACTTCATCTCCCATATTTCCCAATCGACACGTTGTATTATCACCTTTTACATGAAACACGTACTACTCTCTTTTGATTTGTTTAGACAATTTATAAACCAAGTGTGACAGGGACATTAGCTTCCTGAATCCAGTTAATAGGACCTAACCAGTTAGCCACAGTGTAATCATTAACTTCACCTGCAGTCTTAGCAATCTTAACCCAAGGAACTCTCCTGTTTGTAATAGCTCCAGGTCCACGGTTTCCATACTCAATGTACTTACATGACTTGTGGAAGCTTTCTCCTTCCCAAATCTTCCAACCTTCTGGTCTAATCACATCTCCGATTTCACTGTTCATAATCACAGTTGTTGAGAATTGTTTCCATGGCCTTCCTAAGTATGACTCAACGGTTAATCTCTCTGCTGCTAGTTTCTTGTCAGGCACGATACGGCAGTTTTGAAGGACGATACCGATTTTCATGGCTACTCCCTTTTCGTTTCCATCGGCTGTGACTGTGTTGAATTGTCCAGGGTTTCCTTTACGGACAACAATGAGTGAGTTTTGGATAACACTTGCGGATTTGCCAAAGATGAAGTCAACTGTTCCTGAAACGACACAGTTTCTGTAGAATTGACGACCGTTGTTAACATACAATGTGTCTTGGTAACCATCAAATCTGCAGTTGAAGATCACAGCTCTGTCTCCGTTCACTCTGATAGCCACGGCTTGGTGTCCTTGTGGACCAGCTGTGTTCTTGAATCCGATCCATTTCGCCATGAATCCTTCAGATTCAACCTCTGCATAATACATAACATGAGATTAGAGACAAATATTCGACTTGAAGTCGTAACCTAATTGTGTTTAGGGTTTGATGAGACTTACGAACTGTGCCACTAAGAGAAGTGGTGGTTCCAGGGGAGAGTTTAACACTTCTGTTGTAAGTAATAACAGTCTTTCTTGCACCATCTCCAAACATGAAGATGTTGTTCTTCTTCTTAGGGATAATCACTTGTTCTCTGTAAACACCAGCCTTGATATGGATGATGCATCGTCCAGGGTTTTTCTCAGGACAAGCATTAACAGCTTCTTGAACCGTCTTAAACTGTCCACTTCCATCCTTAGCCACGACATGGTTTGCTCTGATCCTAGGAGCTCCTCCACCTCTACCACCACGTCCAGCGTTAGCCATAAGCTTCCTATCAGCACCAGAAACCCATGTTGGCATACCAGTAGACTCTTCGATATCTTCAAGAAGACGACGAGCAGGACCATCTGGATCAGCCACTGGAGTTCCTTCAGCTGCAGGAGCTGCTCCTTTATCAGAAGGACTGAACATTCCACCGGTCATGTTCTTAAAATCTTCAACCTTATTGTTGATCTTAGCCATTGCACTAACAACATAATGAAAGATATCAACAGCATTGCTTGTAAGAACCTTGGAGCTTGCAATACCTTCACTAATAGTCTTTCTCAAATCTTCTTCTTCGATATCGTCAAGACAATCAGTTTGGTAATTGTAAACACCAGTTAACCATTGTTTAAGCTGATCAAGTTTGCTTCCAATTTGGTTAAGATCTTCACCCATTTCTTCAACAATGGTACTAAGATCCTCAAGTGCATACATGAAAACTTTCTTACAGTAATCAAGCACAGCTTTGTTGTTTGGTGAGATGCTTGAACCCATGTTTCCTTCAGTTTTACCAGTGAAGTTTGATGATTTGGTCAATGCATCTTGTGTAGCAAGCATGAAAGCCTTAATCAACTTGTTTGGGTCATCACTCTTGACCGGCTCGAGAGTTTTGACACATGAAGCTTTATCAGCAGTAGATTGACAAATTCCTTGAACAGCTTTCATTTGTGGAGAAAGATTAGCATCTCCATTTTTGTTAATGAAGGCAACGACTCCAATGGCTACCCCAACTATTAATAGAATAGAGGCCACTGAAACAACAACTTTTCCAATCATTTTTTTTAATTGTTTTTATTTTTTTTGAAAAAATATTTTTTTGGTCTCCCTCTGGTTTTATTTAAAGGTTAATCGGAGAGGGAGGGGCTTTATTAGATAAAAGCCAAGTTGATTAATGACTTGGGCCAGTAGATATTCTGATAAATTGATGAAGTTTTTATATAAGCTTTTGGTTTCTATAATTAGGAATGAATTAACGAACGGCTAAGAAGAAAATAAGCTTTAAATAAAATTTGCTTAGTTGTGAGGATTAAAATTAGTCATTGCAAGATAAATATGGCTTACGTCCCTAATTAGAAGGTGTGGTTGCTTTGTTGACTAAAAATAAAATAAAGACAGAAGTAGTTTGGTAATTAATTACAGTATGAGTTTAAGTGTTAGTTAACATTAATAAAGCAAACATGTGACTTTGGTACGGCTTAAAAGAACATCGTACGTGTTGAATTATAGCAAAAATGCCCTTGAACTAATTCTAATCTCAATTAGGAGTATAAAGTTTTACGGTAACTTATTATTATGCATAATCTTTTATGATCTGAAATTTAATGGATATAAAAAGCTGAATACATTATTATTTAATCGTTTAAATTAAATACACAATTATATTTCTTTCATATATTATTTAGTTGTAGTCTAGTTTGTGGTTGTTTATTAATTGGTTAGAATGTTACCGTCTTGGTGATGAGTTTGAATTCTGTCAGCTCTAAATAAAATATTTAGATTATAGATCATGCCTTATTAATCCAATCGAATGAGTAATATTGACAAAAAAATATTTCTCTCATTTCGAGTTAATATTATAAGCGTTATTCTAATGTCTAACCCGCATAATATGAAAAATTTAAGTTGGTTTAT
>OVBA01002824.1:0-31717 GCA_900406435.1 Lepidium aucheri
TCCTCCTACAACTTGGTTGAAGAGCTTAGTCCTTGATCTTGTCATGGCACCTGCTGGTACACGCAATATATCCTTATCCATGTGCTCCTCATCCGTTGTGTTAGGTTCTGTCTTGACCAATATCATATCATCGAATTCTCACACCCATTAAACTTGGGGTGGTTCAAGGAAGGGAATTGAGGTCTCCTCTGAATTCTAGAAACCATGTAGAGTTTAACTTTCTCCCCATTCATTGGTTTCCTTCCTTGCTAACCAAAGTGATGGCTACACAAGTGATATGACCCTCAGCAGCAACAACAACGAAGGAAAAGAGCATGAGACTATGGAGGAGTTAGGAGAGGAACTCGAGGCTGAAGAGGAGCTTGGAGATTACCATGGAGCTGCCAAGACAATGAAGATGCCAACCAGACAAATGACCATAACTAAAGCTAAGCAACTTAATCAATTGGTGGCCGGAATGCTGAAGAACAATCATGAGCCAGACTCACAAGTTCACAAAGCCTTGGTTTTGATTTAGGCATTTGAAGAGGTTTAAATGGGTTTGTGATCCATTAGTTCTCTTTTTCCTTCACTTGTCTTTGGTCCCACTGGGTTTTGGCAATTAAGATTTTAGCGAGGCTTTTCGGCCACAAAGGAACAAGAGAACCCATTTAGACTTATATTGATTTTAGGCTTTTTTCTTGTACAACAATCCTAGTTATTTAAACGCTTCTAAACTTTCTCTTTCAATTCAACTATCTTTAACTTTCACACAATTCTCTAGATGGTTCATAGTTGGGGAAACCAGCTCATTCCTCCTTTTGGTTTGAAAATCCATCAAAGGAAGAACTCGTTTGTTCAAGAGAAGCTCAAATTTCTTTAACTGAAGCTATTCAATCAACCTAGTTCCCAGAAACCCTGATCAGGTCTCGTTTCCTACTCGTTTCTCTTCACTCCCTGATACAAATATTTCCACTATCAATTATTATAGTGTACCCTCATCTCATTCCAGTATAATACATGTCAATCCAATCAGGTATCAAGCCAATCTAATTCAAGCCAATCAGATATAATGATTTGCCTATCAACCTAATGAGCAAATAAATAAGAAATTAACTTGCAGAGATAACAATATACCAACAGAAATAAAATATGAAGACTACTGGAATGACAAAGCAAATTGCCGAAGAACGAACTAGCTGAAAACAGAGTAAGAACGATCAATGAGATTGAGGGCTCTTGAGGAATGAAAATAATGAATCAGTGGTTCACTTAGGTATACTAGGCTATTTAACAAAACTCACACAGAGAGGATCTCTAGGCAACAAGTTCATAGACTAATGAATTCACTTTCATCGCAGTCAATCTCAGAGAAGCTATCAACATACCCTATCATCATAGATGTTCAACAACCTATCAGACATTAGGAAAAAGATTATTCTAGCCAATAAACACCCTAAACAGTCAATCCCTTAAGTTAGGAATGAAAATCTTTGAAATGGTTCAATCAGAGATTTTATCATACACCTTCTTGGTGCTAAAATGCGTAAGTTCATATTCAAGTGATCATAATGAAATAAGCATTAATAACACTAAATTAGAAGAGATCTAGAGTAATCTAACATTAAGCTGCCTAGAAAACCTAAGATCCACACTAATCTAATCCTTTTCCTCAAGAACCCTAAGTAATATACCAAGAAATCATTAAGAACATTAAGAAAATAGAACAAACAACATAATCCAAAAGCTAAGAAATAAATAAACAAGACTAAAAGGACGATGTAAATTGCATAAGAACAAATGAAAAACAAGTTTCATATCTGAAATTACAAACGACAGAATATTCTAGTTGTTCTTCCACAAAAGAGGCATTAAAATATTGACAAGGATTTTCGATTACATAAGAAGAGTATATCCTTAACATTCAAACCCTAAATTCGAATGAAAACAATCAATATAAAACTTCGGGAGGTCTAATTTGACCATGTGGACCGAGCTGGCAAATGTGGAACCAATTCGAGCTTCACAGTCGAGTTACCAATTGAGCTGAATCCAAATTGTCCATTCTTTGCACCTATTCAGAACCAAAGTGTGTCTTCTTATCAAGTCTCGCTGAATCCTTTCACCTCTAGCCCAAAATAGTCTCCAAAGCGCGCAAATGCTCTTGATAACAACTCCAAATGCAAAATGTATGCAATGCAAATGAAAACTATGCAAAGTGAAGCTAAAATGACTCTAAAATGATGCAAACATAACTAAAATATATGCAAAATAGAAAATATAAGACTCCTAAAACTAGTTGAAATGCATAAATGTCAACTCCCCCAAACTTAGTCTTTGCTTACTCTTAAACAAACAAATAGAATTAAGAAGGAAAAAAGGTTATAGATGGGAACTCATAACCAAAGCAAGGTGATCCAAATCTAAACTCAATGTCTTAGTTAGTACTTCCGAGATGCAAATTAAGAAAACCTTACTTAAAACTTTAGCAATACCGATCACAATTCAACCTAAGTTCAGCCTCAATCTACACATGAATTCACATTAACCATTTTAACCATTCTTTTTCACATTCATTAGTTAATAACCATGAATCAAGCTATGCATCTCCTTAGAGTTTATTTGGTCACGGGTAAGGTCTACGATAAAAGTGATCTACGTCATATGTGGGTCGGTCAAATCAGAATAAGGATCACTTAAGAATGAATTGAGCTTTAACATAATGCTAAAGGTGAGAATCAATAGATGCATATAGAGATAAGATCCCAAATACCCAAACACCCAAAATCAAACTCAACCTATCCATGTCTGCCCAAGTAATCAATCCTAAGCTACCATTTTCATTCAAGGCTGAGTTTCTGCCAATATGTCTCTTTAGAATCAACTTCATAAGCTTCTTTTCTGTTCCAAGTCTAAGGAGAGGGTTCTTATCCTTTTGTTATTTCTAATGGTTTGGGATTTACATATAACTTAGGTTCCTTTTATTTCTTTAACCACAAAAAAATCTAGACACTTGTCCATTTTTTTTGAGACTTTTTTTAAGCTTAGAACTTTTCTTTTCACACTTTGAATTTCCCAAAAACCATTACTAGAACACTAATTCTCTTTCAGACTTTTCCTCCTTGGACCTCTTAACTCTTTCTTTTATTTCATTCCCTTCCAAGTGTTTTCCTTCCCACTGCACAATCATAAGCAGTCAACTACCCAAAAATCAAATTCCACTACACCTAGCTGATCCAAAAATTGTGAACCAAAATCTACATGAAACCTTACCGCTGTCGGCTCTGACCTAATACTTTATGCTAAGCTCAATCCTGAAATAAGCCTCACATACACACAACAAACGATGCATGGTTTGAAAAGAAGGTCAGGTTCAGTGTAGGATTCTACTGGGATTAACAAGAATTATGCAAATGGGAAAAGGAAATCCAAGTATTTTGTTCAATCCACAAGCTTAGGCTCAATACGTAGACTTGATAATTGAGAGACAGGTTCAGGTTATCATTTAGCAAGGAATGACATTAGATCAAAGCATGGTTCAACCAAGATATGAAACTTAAACTAAACATTCTAAGTATGGTGTAGTCTTAACTTTCAGAACAAACTAGGTATGCATCAAACAACTAAAAACTAGAACATTGAATCTAGAACATAAATTAAAAAAGAACTAAACACTAGGGCATTGAATTTAGAATATAAATCAGCAAGCTCGCAAGGTAATATTATATCATCACAATCCCCAATGAAATGTCTAGACCTTAATCCTATATCAATGCAACTACTTGACATTCTTTTTATGATTTTTGAAAAAGTTTTTCAATTGTTTTGGTTTTTCTATGCCTTAAATGCAATGCATGATCAACTATGCTGAAAAAAAATGTTTTGTGATAAATGAAAAGAATGATTTATTATGAAAATCAAAACTCAGTACAAAAAAAACAATGTTAAACACCTTTAGAACCCTCTCTAAACATAAATTACACAGACTGTCCCTTGTGTAACAAAATTCTAAAAGAAGATCGTAGACCATTCAAACAAAAATAATTATGCAATGGTATTTACATTGATAGGTTGGAGTTGGTACCTTACAGGAAGTACAAGGTCCACAGTGATGGATCCGCATTGTCAGTGTAAAAGGGTGGAGCTTGATGTTATGTACAAAAAATTGTGATGGATCAAAGTATAGTGGAGCTCTATGTATTGGTGTAGCGAATTTTGGTGGAGCTCTAGAAGACTTGACTTCTCCTTTTCTAAGTCGTAGTTCATCAAATGGGATCATTTGTGGTCCCTAGGCCTTTAAACAGCATAGCTATAATATTCACTATCCAACTCGACCGTGTGCTCGAGCTGGGAGGTCAAGTTGGGGTTGAAGTTGACAAAAAACTGTTGTGTGGCCTATGCATCTTGATATGATGGTGTTGTCCTTGGCATGTACGATGAAGTCCTAGCTGGGATTGAGGAAGAGCGTCTCCGAAGTGCTTGGGAGACAAACATGGTTCTTCTCAAGGGTGGAGGCTGAGTTTGTTGCTCTTGCTTATTGATGGAATATAAGGAGTTCAACCAGCTGTTATATGCCATAGAGCATGCAAATCATCACTCTCAAACTCATAATCACTATATTTCTCGGTTGGAATTTATAACAGTGACTCAAACTCATAATCACTATATTTCCTGACTGTGAAACCATCTTCCTCGTATTTACCGCTCTCGTCCTGGATTTTGAAAGTGAGATACCCAAAACTCCCTCTTCTATCATGGCGTCCATGTCATCCCCATACAAGTTCACTTCGGCTGAGGCAAGGAATTCACAAGTCTCCTCCTTGTGAGCTGGTCGGCAATAGAATTGAAAGTGTCAAACCATACTTTTTAATCATATAATCAACGTCACTAGCAATTGCTAGCTGCACCATGTTTTGCGATGAAGATACCGAGTTCCCCTAACAACGATCTTACAAAAATTCTTGAGCGCCTGATTATAAGTAATATAAATATCTTCCTGACTCATCCATCAGCTTCTCTTCTTCACCACTTTCAGTATCCTTATCCCCCTAGCACCACATCAAATTCAGGATTCTCAGGGCTCCTTTTCCCTCTTGTGATCTCTTCTCTTCTCTCCATTAACTCTACAACATATTCATCATCATTAGCTACCATTAAAGGTCCCTCATATCTTGAACGTGTGTGTATGAGCTTTAGACCTCAATATCTTTTTGTAAAATCAGCTTATCCACTTATCTCTATGGAAATCAATCGAGTTAGCTTTGTTTCGATCAAGAAAATGACTCAACTCGATGGTATAGCTGAACTATTTGGATCGAGCAAACTATCATGGTGGCTAAAAGTTCAACTCGGCTATTTGGCTCAACTCTGACTCTATTATATAAGTTGACTGTTTGGCTCGGCTCCATCTCGATTTCTTTAGCTCAATTCCGTAGCTCAAGAAGGATGATTCCTCGCGAAGAATATCAACTCGGCTGTACAACTTAGCCTTGGAGGTCAAGTTGAACGCGAGACTGACTGAGACTAAGTGAGGAATGGTCCAGTTGAGCAGCTCGATAGGTTTAACTCTACTATTGAGGTCAAGCTAGAGGTCACAATGGTTAGGTAAATCAACTCGGCCTTTCAACTCGGTGGTGTGGCTCGAGCTGGAAAATCAGTCAGCAGTTAAGAGGACTCAGCCATGTAACTTGACCTTGCAAACCAGAGTTATGTAACGACACAACAAGACTCGGTGAGTTGCGGCTCAACTCGACCTTGTGTTTGATGGTTATGGCCGAGTTGATTTTTGATACTCTGCAAAAGAGAGACAAACTCTACAAACCATAACACATAAGAGAGAGAGATTCTATGATGGTGATGATATTTTAGTGTGTGAGGGATAAGTCACTGAGAGAGATTTTTTATGGGAAAATGGAAATGCATGATGGACAAATGGAAATGCAAGTTGTCTTAAAGAGTTAAAGAAAGTGAGAGTAAAGATATGTGAGCCTAAAAGAAATCTATAAAGAAAACATGTGAGAGCTCTACTAGCAATTTCTTCAGCACCATGTGACTCTAAGGAGGCCAAAGAAATCGCGATAATGAATGCAAGTGGTGTGTGGAGCTAAATTCTATCACATCAGAATTTCTTTTTCCAAAACCAACTAAAGCAACGTGTGCCTCCACTATATTTTCAGATTTTTACTCATGTATATCGCAAATATAATGTGATAGTGAATGCAAGGGAATCATCAACAAGCTAGTACAATATATGATGAACTAAAAGGAGTAATGTTAAGGATACAAGAGCCCATGAGAATCTAGTGGATAATGCCATGAATTTCTTTTTTTTTAATTTCTACTCGATGTGACCACATATTTGCTTGCTTTTGCACACAATCAAATTAATACAACAAATACGAATAACTAAGCATTGATTGCACTTGAGGTTCGAATCCACAAGGAGTTTAGAACTAACATGGTCTGATTGCAAGGAATCGACTCAAGCTATAGCAAATAGATATAAGTTTTGGTTAACTAAAAGACTAACAACTTAACTGAAAACAAAGCAAAGAAAACAAGAATAAATTGATAAAGGCAATGGATCTAGAGTTAGAAAATCTGATCGAGGGGATGACAATAAATTCAAGTAAATAATATGTACTTACACACACACCATCCTAGGACATAAAATTCATTTAATCTAGGCTAATCCACTCTCGTGGCATCAGCTCCATTGCAAGAAATATGGAAACTAAACTATCTTTTTCAATCTAAAACTTGACCAGCATTAAAACGTAATTCACTAAGACCGTTTTCCACCTTAACTTTCATCTCTTGCTGGCTAGGGAATGAAAGCATACAAAAAGATTCTTTCCAGCATTTCATCGAACACCTCTCAAGCGATGAATCCCTACCTTCAAGGTTACTATCTGATTAGACTAAACATGGCATTAAGTGAAGCTTAAGTGAAGGATCTATAGATCTAGTAATCCATAACAAGAATCTATCATCAAACCGTTAGATCTACCTAACCTTCAACCCATTTAGAAACTAGTCACTCATATTCAGCACAAACTCGAAGCAAATTATAATCTTAGCCATAATAATGAAGAAATAGAGAGAAAATGTTAAGAAGAAAGTCTTGATAAAAGAAGAAACAAGCAAATGTTCATTGTTCTATTCGAAGATCTTTCAAAGTTCTTCCCTAAATATTTAAATCTTCAAACTAAGAACCAAAAGATAGAAGTATGGATCTTATTCCAAGATAGTGTTTAGGATTATTTTGTTGGCTGCTTGGACCAAGGGACCTTGCATTTAAATAGTCTTAGAAATAAGCTCTCAAATGAGCTAGATCAACCCGGGATAAACCGGGTCAGATCCAAAATAAAAGAAAATCAACATAAATGGTTCTTGGTACTGGATCGACCAAAGCCATGGTGGCATCAGCCTGTTCTGGGTAGGCTCGGCCGATGCCCTCTTCTTCTTGGTCAAGTCCATTGGCTTTGGCCGCGACTAGCTTGAGATCGTCTGCGTCTGAGTAAAATAGGCATATCTTCTTGACCGCTTATCCGAATTCCTTCAAACCACCACCAAATAGAAGATAATTCTTTTGACTATCTTGTGTTAAATAGTATCCAGTTTCATTCTTAGTAACGCCTTCATTTGAAAACAATCCTCATTTAAAAGTAGTAAATAATATCCAATTTTTTTCCGACCAGATCGGCTGAAGCAGTTTTTGGCCTTAGTGGCCCGTTGGCTTCGGCCGCATCCTATTCCGTGCGGTTCAAGCCTATTTTGGTTTGGCTGAACCCTCCCTTGAGTTGGCCAAAGCCTTCCCTACTCGACCTCACTCCCTTCCTGGATCAGCCAAAGCTTCTGCGGAATCAGCCAAATCCGATTACGTTTTGGCCGATTCCTATTTTGGGAAACTTCTCTCTTCTATGTTCACCCATTTTTTACCTTGGCTTGTTCTTAGGTTGAAATATCCCTCATGTAAGTGTATTTCCCTGTACCGTAAACCACAAAACACAAATCAAAATGCTAAAGGAATCAAAAGAATATACAAGGGTACCATGAGATTGCTTCCCAAGTACGCTTGTTTAACGTCTTTAGCTTGACGGGTGCACTGCTTGTTATTCACAAGAATCAATCGGTTGAACTAGCGGTCCTTTGGTCCTTTGCCTATTTTCACCATAGAAAATTCATGCAAAAAGGAACACAACCTTCCATGCTAGCAAGGCTATATGTTTGTTAAATCAAGTCATCACAAATGAAAAATATTTCCTAAGGTGTTCATAAATGTTCAAATGATTTGGAGGAGTTTCATACTCAAGATTAGTTGATTCTACTAAAGAGTAGTCAATTTTATCTTGATACTCACATAGTAAGTCGATGCATTTATTGATGAGAAAGTGGTTTTAAGAAGTTACGTTTTCAATGCAGGGCAAGAGAGTAGATGTACCTTCTAGTCAGCTGGATGGGGTATAGTCCATTACTGTCTTAAGAGCATGAGCTTCTTGTACATCATCAAATGTAATCTCCTTTCCTCCAAGTGCTAGTTGCTTTAATAAGAGGTTAACACGCATAATGGCTGCAAGTGTCCTCCTAGACAGCTTTGGACTCTCTTTGTGTAGAGACCTAATTGCAACTTCTGCTCGGGCGTAAGAACACTCTCATCAAAGGCTTCCTCTTCATATTCTTCACCATCGAGATATTGTTCACTCTTGGGCTCATCAATGTATGATTGATCCCAATCAACATTTAATTGGGCATCAATCCACCAACCATTGTAATTCATGCCCAATGATTTTCTTTCATGTTCACTTTTCCTCGTTGACTTGTGTCTTATACCTTCAAGAGAAATAAGAGACAAAGCAAATCAAAGAAATCAGTAAACAAAGAAAAATAAAAACTTTAGTAAAAAATCAATCCAAATCGAAAAGGCTAGTTGCATAAACTCCCCATCAACGACGCCATTTTGATCACTCACTTTTGCACACAATCAAATAAGTACAACAAATACAAATGACTAGTCATTGGTTGCACTTGAGGTTTGAATGCACAAGGAGTTTAGAACTAACACGGTCTGATTGCAAGGAATTGACTCAATTTAGAGCAAATAGATATGACTTTTGGTGAACTGAAAGATTAACAACTTAACTGAAAACAAAGCAAAGAAACAAACAAGATTAAATTGCTTAAGCAATATATCTAGGGCTAGGCAATCTGATCGAGGGGATGACAATAAATTCAAGTAAATAAAGGGTTCCTACACAAGCACTATCCTAGAAAATGATACTCATTCAATCTAGGCTAATCCAATCTCATGGCATCAACCCCTTTGTAAGAAATAGAGAAACTAAACTCTCGTTTGTCAACCTAAAACTTGACAAGCATTAAAACCTAGTTCACAAAGATTATTTCCACCCTAACACTTAGCTCTCGCTGGCTAGCAAAGAAAAACCAACAAAAAGATTCTTTCTAGCATTTCATCGAACACCTCTCAAGCGATGTTTACCTATCTTCAAGATTACTAGCTGACCAGACTAAACCTGGCATTAAGTGCACCTTAAGTTGATGATCTATAGTTATAGCAAACCTAACCACTATAATCTATAATCAAACCCCTAGATCTACCTAACCTTTAATCTATTTATAAACTACTCACTCATATTCAACCTTAACTCAAACCAAATGATAGTCTTAGCCATAATAATGAAGAAATAGAGAGAAAGGATTAAGAAGGAACTCTTGATAGAAGAAAAAACAAGCAAATGTTCATTGATCTATTAGAAAATCCTTCAAAGTTATTCCCCAAGCCTTTAAATCTTCAAACTATGAACCAAAAGATAGAAGTATGGATCTTTTTTGAAGAGAGTGATTAAGAGTAGTTCGTTGGCTGCTTGAACCAATGGTTCTTGCCTTAAATAGTCCTAGAAATAATCACTAAAAACGTTATGGGTCGACCCAGGTTGGATCCAAAATAAAAGAAAATAAACATAAGTGGTTCTAGGTACGGGATCAGCCAAAGACATGGTGACATTACCCACTGATGGGTAGGATTCGCCTGATGCCCTCTTCGTCTTTGTCCAATCCATTGACTTCGGCTGCGAGCAGTTGGGGATCACTGCATTAGAGTAAAATTACAATATCTTCTTGACTGCTTATCCAAATTTCTTTAAACCACCACCAACTAGAAGCGAACTCTTTTGGCTATCTTGTATCAAATTATTTTCCAACTCTATTCAGAGTAAGGCCTTAATTTGAAACCAATATTGAGCATGAAGTCTCAATAAACCTGTCTTCAGAAAACTTGCTGCCTCTCTTTGAGTGGTTGTCCAAATGCCTTCAAATCACATCCAAATGAAAGATAGCTTTTGTAGATATCATGTGTCCAAATTTCGATTGATTCCATTGGGTGGAAGGTTTTCAATCGATTAAGTAAGAAAAATCGACTTTCCTCCCTTGTTTGATGCATTTTACAACATCCTTTTGCTCCACACTCATCTCCAAATCTCTATTTCTCCTAACTGGCTCCAAATAACCTATAAAATAATTAAATAAAGGAATAATATACAACTATCTATCCTAAGACTCTAAAGATGTAAAATGAATGCAAATTACTCTAAAGTGGATGGATATGCAACCTAAATGATGTAAAAGATGCATGTAAAAGTGGTAAATTACAATGTATATCACCACACAACTGCCAAGATTGAGTCACACCTTTATCCACCAGAATTTAAGATAAATCACATATTCATGATCAACTGAATTTTCTCCAAAATGCTGGATAATGTGGTAAATGTTTTTGTGGCATCGCTCGTTTGGGTTCAACATTACCCAATTTCTGCCAAAACCACTGTATACGACCATATCACCTACTAGAACACTAATTAGACTCTTCAAATTCAATCAAAAACAAAAGAAACAAAAGAAAAATCCAAAAATTAATAAAAATTATTTACAGGGATAACATGTGACATCTTCCCAAGGATGCATTGAAGTGGCCTCTGGAATTATTTCATCAGCCATGTCGAGTTTCACCCTCTATCCATTCACGCTAAACTCTGATGCCTCTTTGCTCACTAAAGTTATGGAATCATAAGGTAAAACCTCCTTGACTCTGAATGGAGACCATCTAGATTTGAGCTTTCTAGAAAAGACCTTAAGTCTAAAATTGAATAAAGGACTTGATCATCGATTGTGTTCTTCTTAGGAGCAATCCTCTTATTATAGAAAGCCTTTGTTCTTTCCTTGTAGACTCTTGAAATTTCATAGGATTCCAACCTTGCTTTCTCTAACTCATGTAAACTCATTGCTCTCCTTTCCTGAGCTATTTTGAGGTCAAAATTGAGCAGCTTAGCTCCCCAAATGGCTTTATACTTAATGTTAACTGGTAAGTGGCAAGATTTACCATACAGAAGTTGGAATGGAGTTCTCCAACTTAGAGTCATGTAACAGTCTTGTAAGCCTAGAGAGTTTCATCCAGCTTGGTAGCCCAATCTTGTTTTGAAACTCCCACAACTTTAGATATAATGAATTTGATCTGCTTGTTTGAGACTTCTACTTCTCCACTTGTTTGTGGATGATAAGGTGTAGCTACCTTATGCTTAACTCCATGCTTTTTCATTAAGTTCTCAAACAATTTGTTGATGAAGTGAGAACCCCATCATTGATCACAACCCTTGGATTCCAAATCTAGGGAAAATGTCTTAAGTAATGTTAAGACAAGCATTAATCGGTGGGACATTCTATGCCCTCAACCCATTTAGAAACATAATCAACTGCTACTATAATGCAGAGGCTTCCATGAGAAGGTGGGTTTAATGGCTTCATGATATTGATTCCCTAACCGTCAAATATCTAAATCTCCAGAATTGAATTTTGAGATATCTCATTTCTTTTGCTAATTTTCCCTATTCTTTGGCAGCGATCACAATTCAAAATAAACTCATGAGTATATTTGAAGATGGTTGGCCACCATAAACTTGTTTGAAAAAATTTCTGAACTGTCTTAAATGTAGCAAAATGGCCACCATAGGAAAACCTATGCCAATGTTCTAAAACTCCCTATTCTTCCTCATTATCTATACACCTCATGAACAACCCATTAGATTATTTCTTGCATCGATAGGGCTCATCCCATAAGTAATGGTTCACATCTCTGAAAATTTTCTTGCTCTCATAGGAATCCAAGCTATTTGGGATTTATCTACCAAATAATTCACCAAATCAGCATACCAAGGAAAATTCTCATCCTTTAACGTCAGGAGTCCAACATGTCTCTTCTTGATTTCATAACCTACAACAGCTGTGACTAAGGCTAAGAGTTGCTCTTCTGGCATAGAGTCATTAATTGAAATCTAATCATATATCCTCATTTGGACAGATGGCCAGCTACACCATTCTCAATCCCCTTCTTATCCACAATCTTCTTGCCGAATTCCTAAAGTAAGAGATCCACCTTAATAACCTTGGTTTAGTGTCTTTCTTGGCATAGTTGTGCCTCAGTGTTGCATGATCAATATAAACTATGACCTTTGAGCAACCCAAATAGCTTCTAAACTTCTCAAATGCAAACACCACTGCTAATAGCTCCTTCTTTGTAATGGCATATCTACTATGAGTCTCATCAAGGGTCATGCTTACATAATAGATTACATGGAGTGTTTTGTTGATTCTCTGCCCAAGAATCGCTCCAACTGCAAAATCTAAAGCATCGCTCATGATTTCGAAAGGATGGTCCCTGTTGGGAGCTTGGACAACTGGTTCTGAATTTAGAGCTTCCTTGATCAAGTGGAAAGCCTTCAAGCAGTCAGCATCAAATTTGAAATCTGCATCCTTGATAGCAGTCTAGTGAGAGGTCTTGCAATTTTGGAGAAGTCTTTGATAAATCTCCTCTAAAACCCTGCATGACCCAAAAAAATCCTTATGCCTTTCACGTTCTTAGGAGTCTGCAACTGAACCATAACTCTAATCTTGGCATGATCAACCTTAATACCCTGTTCTGAAATATTTTGACCCGACACAATCCCCTCTTGAAGCATGAACTGACACTTATCCAAGTGAAGCACCAGATTGGTTTTTACATATCTAGAAGTAGCATGCACAAATTCAACAAACAAGAGGAGAAGGAAGACCCATAGACAGAGAAATAATCCATAAACACCTCAACCATCTCCTCAATTAAATCTAAAAATAGTAGGGATGGTTGCTAATCTCTCAAGCCTCTGATCCATAAATGGCAATGGGTAGTGATCCTTTATAGATGCAAAATTTAAGCTTCCTAAAATCAATGCACGTCCTATGCCCAGTGACAGTTCAAGTCGGAATCAATTCATCTTTATCATTCTTAACAACAATTATTCCGCACTTATTAGACACAACATGAACAGGTGAAACCCATTTACTATCAGAGATTGGGTAAATCACATCATCATCAAACAATTTAAAATTTTCCTTTTTAACTACTTCTTTCAGGTTAGGGTTCAATCTTATTTGTGGTTCAATGCTAGAGTAAGATTCATTCTCTAGATGGATACTATGTGTAGAGAGACTAGGTGATATTCTCTTGATGTCATCTAATTAATAGACTATGACCTTCCTATACTTTTTCAATTCAGTTAATAGAGAATTCAATTCATCATCATTCAATGCATGATACACTATGAAAGGGTAAGTAGAGTTAGCACCCAAGAAAGCATACCTTAACCCACTAGGAAGTGGGTTTAACTTCACTAGAAGTGCCTTAAGCTCGGACTAGTCATCTGACACGAATTATTGTTAAACTCAACCATGGTTATCGAGTTGGAGGTCAAGATGGGTCTCAAAACAGTTAATTCTTGGCTCATTAAGGTTAAATCATCCTCAGTTGCTACCATGACCTATGTTCTGACCAAATCTTTGAATTCCACCCATCTCTTTACAGCCTTGTGGGAGTCCAAACACTTCCCATAGCATTTTTTTCTTTAAGGAGTAACTATCATCAGTATTATTAATCAGAGCAACCTGGAGGTGATCCTCTTCTGCTAATTTTTACAGGAGCTCATCAACTACATTGTCCGTTTCTTGCACCCAAAACAACTAACCATTATTGGTTGGTTTTCTCATGATGTCCTTGATGCTAAATTTCATCTTGAAGTCGTTACCCAAGTTCAGCTCAATTGTGCCATTCTTAACTTCTATTAAAGCCCTAGTAGTTGCTAAGAAGGGTCTACCAAAAAACAGTGGATCCTTAAGTTCTTCATCATTTCCAAAACTACAAAATCAGTAGGTATTTCCACATTTCCAACTCTGACATATAAGTTTTCTAAAATACCATGTGAGATTCTAACAAACCAACCAGCCAAGACTAAAAAGATTTTGCATGGCTTATACTTATTGAAACCCAACCTTTATGCTATAGAGAGTGGCATGAGATTGATTGATGCCCTCATATCATAATGACAATTAGTGAATACTAGAGGACCTAGATAGCATGGGATTGTAAAAGTGCCATTATCATCAAGTTTGTTCCGGACAAACTTTCTTTGGATTATGGCACTACACTCATGAGTGAGAACTAGCATTTTATCTACTTCTTTAGTCCTTTCTTTGACTATTTCCTTTAGAAACTTCTAGTAAGGAGGTACCAACATAAAGGCATCCAGGATGGGAATCTTAAGCTCTATTTCCTTCAATTGTTTCTGAAACAAAGCGTTATATTTCTCTACTATTGCCTTCTTATCACGTTCATGAAAGAGAGTTGAGGTTTCTAAGGTAGGCAAATGAAGGGATTTCTTTTTCCCAGCAGATTTTGGTGATGGAGGAGGTTCAAATCGACCTCTGACGTCGAGCTAAATTTCAAAAGTAGTGTTTTTCAGCGTTTGGCATTCTAGCCATTCTCCCATCTTGAATGTCGCTACCTTTGTGATTGGAGCAATGTCTACACGAGTAGTAAGTTCCTTCCACTCCTAAAAGTAATTGCGATGGAATTATACTACTTTAGTTTGGAATTGCTTTTTCTGGGAGCTAACCAATAGTTTTCATAGAAGAAGATGCTTGCTGATTCTCTAGATACTTAAAACTTGAGTTCATGGTCTTAAACTTGCAATTGAGATAATTGTGATAAGCATCTTTCTTAGTGTGGACATCATCCTACATTTTGGTTAACTCTTTGCTACTGGATGTTTGCCTCGAATAAGTTGCTAAAGGATAGTCATCATGTATGGAATATGTGCAGGAGGTTGATGAGCTTGTTGAGGCTGGTACACTAGTGGTACTACTCGAGCTGGTAAGATGCTACTGTGATACTGCTTCTTGGGAAGGTAAGCTTTCGGCTGAGTTTGTTGAGGCTGGGGTGGGTATACTTGGTCCTCTAGATTAGCAAAATTGTTGCTTCTGTATGACATATTCAAATATGACTTTTAACTATTGTACCCTTTGTACCTTCTGATGTATATGCATTTTATCTAGTTTTTGGAGTCATTTACCATCCATATTGGATATATTCACACAATATTTGCATCACTTTAGAGTCCTTTTAGGTTCATTTGCACACTTTGAATTTGCATTGCATAAATCTAGAATTGGAGTGACTTTTCTGTACTTGTATAGCACATTTGAAGGATTCTTGACGTGAAGAGTATCTTGGGATTGGACTTGAATGTGAAGTATGATGTGAAAGCAGAAAAGGAAGGATTTTTGTTGAGCTCGATCAAAACACTTGACAAGACTCGGTCGAGTGTGAAGTTTTCTGACGGATTAAGCCATACTCGGCCAGCTTACTCGATTAGATGAGCTTGAGTACCATGAATTTGGAAGACCACGCAGTTCTCGACCACACGACTCGATTTACCTGTGGTCCAGTGGTCACTTATTTCATAAACTTTGTCTTTTTCTCCATGTTGACTTTTATGGGTCTTGTAAAAAGGGTATAAATACCCTTTTGGACACACAATTACATGACCCACGTTTTATTTCCTCATTTGGCAAAATATAAGAAGTTTTTCTCTCTTTTTCTCTCTTTTATATTTTTTGGATGCTTGATCTTTTTTAATCTGTTGAGTTTTTGCAATTTCTTCTTTGAACATTCTTGTTCATCTTTCTCTAATCTTTCGAATGATGTTGTTTATTTTATTTTATTTATTTTTTGCTTTTTGCATTTCATGATGATTTGTGAATAGCTCCATTACAGTTTTTAAGGAAATGAGTTAGATGAGTGTAGATCTAAGGATTTCTTGCTTGCTTATGGTTGTTTATGCTTAGATATCTTCAGTATTGGTGTGCTTATTGCTTATTTTTTCTTGGCCATTAGAAATATGATCTTAGATATTTTCCCACCTGCCAAATGTTTGATAAAATGCCAGACTCAACCAAATCTTGATATATTCACTCCTAACTCAAGGGATTGATTGTTTAGGGTGCTTATTGACTAGAATAGGTTGTATCTTCATGTCAGCTTATTTATAAACCGCTATTGGGAGTTAGGTCAAATTGTATTACAAGTTGAGTTCAATTATCTTGGGAGTAAAATTGATTGATTGTAATATATTGCCTAGAGATTATTCTAATTAGGTTGTTAAGCAACTCTAGAATCCTTAGCTAAGCATTGTTCAATGTTCCTATTCCTCAAGAACCCCTTTATCGCCTATTATTATTGCTTATTGTTCTGTTTTGTTTGCTTCATTTTGCCATTCTTAATCGATGGTCTAGTTTTTATTGCTTTCTACTCATCTCGGTTGCTAGATAACATCTGAACCTATTTGGCTTGGATTAGAATACTCTGATTGCATCCTGATTTCCAATTGCTCACCCACTTGGATTGACAGCCTTTTTGTGCTACAATTATATGAATGTGCAACATGCTATTTGAAACTGAATAAATACAACTATCAAATTAGTGCCGTTGCCAACTGGGTGTTTGTTTGCTATATTAGGACTTTAGATTTTTTAAGACCAAGTTCTTTTTTATTTTTCATCAACACTCGGTGCTAAAAACTCGTTTATGTGTTTTTGGTGACTTTCACATGCACTCAATTAGCTTACTCAATATGTCTAGGTCGAGGGCACTGGCTACAGCTAGTTTCACAAGGACTCGAACAGCACACTTGATCCAACAGTGGTCGAGTAAGCTCTTCTGAGTTTGATTTAGACAAAATCCAAGGGAAATCAGAATGCAATTCGCTACCTCGACAACATCTACTTGCTTCCACGTGAATTAAGAGAGTATAGAGACCTAATTCAGACTCATCACCAGGATCAAGATGAAATGGAAGACACCACACCGCATGATTCGAATGATCAAGCACCTCCTGTAGCATATAAAACAATGAGATCAAGAGTAGTCTCATTTCCATGGTCTAGAGCAACAAATTTCATGGACTGCCTTTGGAGGATCCTTTTTATCATCTTGATGAGTTTGAAAGGCTGTGCAGCCTCACTAAGATTAATGGGGTTAGTGAAGATGCTTTTAAGCTGAGGTTGTTCCCATTATCTCTTGGGGGCAAGACACACATATGGGAGAATCATTTGCCTCAAGGGCTATCACTTCCTTGGATGACTCCAAGAAAGCGTTTCTTGCCAAGATCTTCTCCATCTCTAGGATTGCGAAGATCAGAAATGAAATCTCCAGCTTTGTGCAGAAAATTTATGAATCATTTTCTGAAGCTTGGGAGTTTCATGCTCTACCAATCTCAATGTCCACACCATAGATTCAGCACATAATCATTACTTAGCACACTCTCTCTAGAGGTGTTTCCTAAGATTCGCATGGTATTGGACACAACCAGCAATGGTAATTTCCTTAACAAAAATGTTGATGATGATTGGGAATTAGTGGAGAATCTAGCTCAAGCACGTGGGCAGTATGGTGAGGATTATGACAGGAATATGAGAGGTACAATTGATTCTGATTCGGTTAGTAGAAAAGAGATCAAGGCTCTGAACGCAAATTGGACAAGTTGCTCTAGGTACATCAAAACAATCCACCTTGTGAGTAAGGATGAACATCTTTAGGAAGAGGAGGAGGATCAAGTGGAAGAGGTTAATTTTGTGCAAAATCAGGGAGGTTACAAGCAATATAACAACTACAAACAAAATCCCAACCTCCTATATAAGCACCAACGTTGCCAACCCACAAGACCAATTCTACCCACCCCAGTGAACACTGGTTTTCACCAAAGCTTATAATCCCAAGGAACAAAACAACTAGAGTTTTCAACCAGCTCCTCCAGTACCACCAGGGTATGAAGCAGAAGCTCAGCCACCAACTACACAACCTCTTGAGGTAATGAATTTGCTACAACAAATCCTACAAAAGCAGATAGCCACTGCCACTGAATTGACAAAGAAATATGTTGAAATCCACACAAATATAAATTCTTCCCACAATGATCTCAACAACAAGTTTAAGACATTGAGTTTAAGGTTGAAGTATCTAGAGAGTCAGCAAGCATCTTCTTTTGTGAAGATTTCAGGGAAACTACCAGGAAAAACCATTCAGAATCCCAAAGAATACACTTCCCAACCCATTATATTGAGGAGTGGAAAAGAACTCACCTGCCACGTGTAGGAAATGCTAAAATCATTGAAGACATTGCAGTTCAGGATGGGGAGGATGTTCAAAACAAAAATCAAGCTCAAATCTCTACTTCAAAAACAACACTCGACCACCCCACTCGATGTGATGGTGGTCGAGTCAAGCTTGCTGATGCCCAAAACTCTACATTTTCAAAAGAAGTGAGCAAGGCTTTAGTCCCACCTCCATACAAGCCTTAACTACCCTTTCATGGACGATTCAATAAGGAATTGGCTAAGAAATATAAAGGTCTCTTTGACAAGCAAATGAAGGAGATTGAATTGAAGATTTCCATATTGGATGCAATCAGAAGTTCCTAAAAGAGGCTATCAAATAAGGAACCAAAGAAATAAAGGGTATGGCAGTAGGGACTTATGAGTGTAATGGCATCTTGCATAAGAAAATAGTGCAAGAGGAGCTATAAGAACTTGGGACATTCACTTTACCATGATCATTGGGTCATTTTACTTTTAACAAATTTCTTTGTGATCTGAGAGCTCACTCAGTCTAATGTCATTCTCTGTATCTAAGAGGTTAGGGTTCAACAACTACAAGTCTTGAAAATTTACCTTGATCCTAGCCGACAAGTCCATCCGATTGCTATATGGTTTGCTGGAGGATCTGCCTATTAAGATTGGCAATGTGGAAGTACCCCCAGAATTTGTAGTACTTGACATTGATGAGGAGCCAGAAGATCCACTACTGCCAAGTAGACCCTTTTCAGCCTCAGCTAGTGGAGTAATAGATGTGAAGCATGGAGCAATTAAGCTGAACCTTGGGAAAGACCTCAAAATGAAGTTTGATATCAATGAGACAAAGAAAAGGCCAACAGTAGAGGGACGAAACTTCTGAATTGATATATTGGACTAGCTGGATATTAAGCCTAATAAAACTATTGGTGAGAAAGATTTTCCTCAAATTGTATTGTTCAAGAGTGGAAAAGCTAGAGATCACTGCAGAAAAGTCCCAATGTATGAAGATATTGTAGTTGGAAAAAGCCTTGAATCCATGTTTGCTTGAAATGAGCTTACACAGCCACCTGCTAAGGAGTTATACAAGCTACCTAATTTGGATCTATGACTTAATATAATATAGCAACCAAATGGAGGTGTTGGTGGAGTAATAAAGTACATGGTGTAGAGCAGCAAGCGTCCTAAGTCATTTGCTAAGTTTAATCAACTTCTATTCCTAACAAATTTCAAACCAGATTGGTGAGGACCTTTCACAATCAAGAAGATTATGCCTTATGGAGCAATCACTTTGGTTAGCAAGGCGGAATTATTTTCCAGTGAATGTGAATAAGGTTAAGCTCTACATGGTTATTAGAACCACTTCAGAGGGGATCTCAACTCCTCTCTCTGAATCATCCCAAGTCTAATAGGGGTGAGAAATCAAGTTTAATGACTATAAACAAGCTCACTTAGGAGCAAGTCCTATGGTAACCTTGTAAATACATTTTCTTTTGCTTTTTGCATATTTTTCCTTTTTGTTTTAGTTGTTGCTGTGAGTTTTCAGGTAATGGAGATGAGATAGTGTTGAGTACAGTGTTTGAGGCAGTAATTTGGAAAGTTGAACCGCAACGAACCAATAACATGCTGCACTCGACCGTAATGCTTGATATGGACCTACTCGAGTTCACGATAACAAATCCAATTCTTTTCGCTTTTATTCTTCTTTGTAGATGCTAGCTAGTAGAGAGACAAGAGTACCACGCCTAGGACTATGCATCATGTGACTCCACTTGATTGTTGAACTCTTTGTGTTATTTGGGGGAACACTCGAGAACTAATCAACCGAGTGGGCCCATCGAGTGTGAAGGAATCTTTCTCCTTTCACATGATCTTGACTCATTTGTTGTTCTTTAGCTGCGTAAGGACATGCTGGCTTAATCTCTCTCGAGAAAGAAACAAAGGAAGATTAAAAATTCTGACATTTACCTTGCTTTCTCTGTTTACCCATGTCCTTTTACTTCACATTAAGCCACATGCATTTGTCCTTGCATCCACTCATATGCTTTAGTCCTTGACTTGATTAATTTGGTATTAAATAAAGCATCTCAACCTACACTCAGTACAATAACTCTTACCTACCACATTATTCTTTTTTGCATTTAGATTATTTTCTTGCAGGAAACGAGCTAGAATGAGTAAGGGATAGACAATGGTTGAGCAGGAGGTGGTAAGCTGAACTTTTGAAGAGGAATAAAGGAAACTCGACCACGGTTAAATTAAGTGCTCCATTGAGTTAGTCACATCTGCTTCTAAACATGGGTTTGAAGAGTGGCTCACACGAGTTCAAACTAATGTGTTTGCTTCTAGATTCTTTTGGCCGAGTGGGAAACAAGGACGAGTCATGCATGGACCATATTTTTGTTTTTACTCATGCTTTGGTGCAGAATTCACATGCTCTTGTTACCTCTTTAGTCACATGCATTTGGTTTCATTTCTAACGAACTCCTCTACATATACTCGGCCATAAATAATATCTCTCTTGTTTTGATTTCTTCTTGCTGAAAACTTCAAGTGTGAGCGAGTCAAGCAGAGTTAAAAGGATAGTGAATCTTTTGAACTGCGTTTAAGTAGCTGAAGCTGCACACTCGAACAAGTCTCAGTCGAGTGTCCCAGTCGAGTTAAGCACTTCTTGCCGAGTTTGAGTGAGTTCTTGATCCCAACCTTGTAGGCATGATGTCTAGCTCCGCTTCTCACATTGAATAACTCGCAAACACTTTTAAAAGAAAGGACAAGCTTCAAGAGAACCCACTTGCTCGAATGAGAAGAAAATATGTGCAAGAATTCCTTGAAGGAGAAAGCTCTAATGAAGATAGAAAAAGAGAGAGAGTGAAGGAGAAACTTCGGAATTGAGTGAGCATATAGATGAAGATGAGGTAGTTGAAAGTGAGTCTCAAAATACTGTTGAGTATATGGAAGAAAAAGAGGCTAGAAAAGATGATATGATAACTCAGACTATGTGGTTTGGGTACTCCAAGGAAGTAGTCATGGTGGCTAATGGCCTTCACTCACCACAAAGAAGCATAATGGAAGAATCAAGCAGTTAGAAAAGGGCCCTAAGAGCATTGAGAGCTGTTAAATTTGTTGGTACTCGCTATCTACATAAAGAAGACATGAATCTATTTGGAATCACTAGGGATGTCGACGATTAGTTTGAGACCTTGGGATTGTCTAAGTTTTTATCCCTTGCATGAAATGCTTACAAGGAGGAGACATTGCAATTCCTTGCATATATGCAGATGTTTTCTACAACCAAGATGCTGAGAGCTTAATATAGAAGGAAGGAAGTAGCTACATTACTTTCTCAATATGAAAAGAAAGCTACAAATGCACACTGAAGCAAATTCGGAACTGGTTTGGTTTCCCTATGGGAGAAAATGATAATGGTGCACCAGATTTTTACACGGATGACTTCGAAGACATATGGCAAATAATAGCTGAACGATATAAATTCGATCATTTTTGTTCAAAAGCTTCCCAAATCAAAAGCCCAACCTTGAGGTCCACTTCCATGGCCATTGCTAACACCTTCTTTGCAAGATTCACAACCGGTCCTATCAATCTTGGAGATCTACAAATGCTAACCACAACACTTAAGGATATTGTAGGGATCCAGGCCGATGGTTCACCAATCCAAGGAGACATGAATGATAGTGGATTAACAACTCTATTTGTTAATCAACTAAAATCATACAAGGATTGAGCAAAGAGTGCAATGAAGTCTGGTGAAAAGGAAAGAATTTTTTTTTGTTGGAGGGATAGTTACCAAAGTTCTCGATAACTGCAAAGTGCCAATCAACAAGTCAGAATGGGTGGAACCAAGATTCATGGATGTTGAGTACCTAAAGAGAACACTATTTCTATCCAAGAAGAGAATTGGTGGAAAGCTTGCCTACATATTTCGCCACCCAGAAAGAGAGGTTGCTCACCTAATCCTACCATGTTTAGAGCTTACAGAGATTAGGATGGGGAGAAATGTAGATATTATTCCACCACTAGAGTTATAATGTGATTCAGATGGACCAGCACCTCCTCAACCACAACCAACTGAAGATGAAGAAATCGAACCACAATTATACTTTTTTGAAGATTACAATGCACCAAGGAAACGATTGGGTTGAAAATGAGCTCTTTAGCACATCGGACTTCTTCAGAAGGTGAATAAATGGCTAGTGAATAAGGTCAAAGGGCTAACAAAAAGAAGTGAAACATGGAAGCATGAGAGTGATGAATTAAAACAAAGAATGAATGCTCTGGATGTTGGAGATGTTCGAGCTTCTTCTGGACAACAACCTCAAGGCCATGAAGCACATCAGAGGTGCCATTCAGTTTCTATGGAGCCAACACAAGAAGTGCAGCCGGTTCTAGCTATACACTCTTTAGTGGACACTCTGACATATAGAATAAGATATCACATGCCTAGAGGGAGAAACTCGAGTGCAGTACTAGACCAATACATGACCGAGTCTACATTCGCTGGAACTGATATGTCACACTCGATCATCAAGGAGTCAAGCATCCTCTAAACATCCCACTATATACTTGGGAAAGCATGAATGCCTCTAATTCCAAGTACTTTGGCATCTATCAAGATACTCACTCCACACTCCACTGTAAATACCATTGCATATTTTATTTTGCTTTGTGCAATTTGAATGGTCCAAGATCTTCCTTTAGGCATTTGTTGCACATGGGACTGTGTAATTTAAGTTTGCGGGAGGGTTTTAGAGGAGATTAATATCATTTTTTGTGATTCATAGTTTTGATTTTCATAGTAGATCATGTATTTCATTTATGGCATAGAAAATCCAAAATATTTAATTTTTCAGCATATTTGAACATGCATTGCATGTAGGGCATAGAAAACCCAAAAAAATCATAAAAAATTTTGCCATGTATTTTCATTAATATAGTATTGAGTCTAGCTACACTTGTGATTTTGGTAAATATTTTGCTAAGGATGAGCAATCTTGTTAGGTTGATAGCTAGTGACCATTGTGAGCTCTTGAACTTGCAGTTTTTCCTTTTGGAAAGATAATAGGTAAAAAATTCATCTGGGAAACCTATGCTTGTATTGTGTCTTGAAGGACCTAATTTGATTTCTTCTAATTGAACTTAAACTGCTGATCTAGGGCCTTGAGATGCATTGATATTTCCCTTATTTAAGTTTAACTTCACCACATATAAGTGGTAAATCTCTCTCTTATATAAGCTTGGTTCTATAAATGCATAAGATGCCTCAAAATGAATCAGGGATGTGCGTTAACCCTTACACCTTTGCATCTCATAGAGAAGAAGAGAAATGAATGGAATGCTTTGAAGTGAACTAGGAGTGTACGTTAAACTGTAAGATTTTGTCTCTCATGGAGAGGTGAAATAGTTGGGAGCGTGCGTAAACATGTAGCTTCACATGTTTGTGGAAATGTCCCTAATCATTCATCAAAAGAATCCTTAAAACCTAAAGGGAACAAAAAGAAAAAGAAAAGAAATCAGAGAAAAAAATGATGGATAATTTTATACGAGAGAGGGCCACATGTAAAGTGTAGGCAAAAGGTCTTGTTAAGCTTAGAAAAGTTGAATCATATATTCATTGATCGATAGTCCCTTTTGAGGCCCTCACCTCTAGAAATATCGGATCAAATTTGAGTTTTTAAAGACCAACTTAGGTATTAGGGATTTTAGGAGTGGGTGCTAAGCGTAAATACAGGTATATTGTGGTTTTTACAATGGAATAGGGGTTCATATGTGGATTACGGTTTTTGGTCTGATTTGTTGCTTGTTTGAAGTTACATATTCCCTGTTTTTCCAACCTCTCCCCATTCTTAGTTCTATTTGTTTGCTTAAAGAGAAGCAAAAAAAAATTGGTGGAGTTGATGTGTCTGTATTTTAGCTACTTTTAGGTGTCATTTACCATCCATTTTGCAAATATTCACAAAGTATTTGCATCACTTTAGAGCCCTTATAGTTTTATTTTCATACTTTTTATTTGCATTGCATACATCTTGCAATGGAGTGACTTTTAGGTACTTGATGAGCACATATGGAGCATTCTGAACGTGAGGATTATCCTGGGATTGGAATTGAAGGTGAAGTATGACGTGAAAGTAGCACATGAAGGATTTTGGCTGAGCTCAATCAAGACACTCGACCACACTTGGTCGAGTGTGTAGATTTCTGATGAATTAAGCCGTAATCGACCACCTTAATCAATTAAATGAGCTCGAGTACCATGAGTTCAAAAGACCACAAAGTTCTCGCCACACCACTCGGTCTACCTGTGCTTGAGTGGTCAATTATTTCCAAAACTTTGACGTTTTCTCCGCATTGACTTTTTAGGGTGTTGTAGAAAAGGGTATAAATACCCTTGTTGACTCACAACTACATGACCCCCATTTCATTTCCTGATTTGATTAAGTTTTCAGAAGTTTCTCTCTCTTTCTCTATGTTGTAATCTTTTTTGGATGCTTGGTCTTGTTTAATCTATTGAGTTTTTGAAATTCCTTCTTTAAGCATTCTTGTTCATGTGTTCCTGATCTTTCTAATGATTTTTTTATTATATTGTCTCGGTTTTTGCATTTCATGATGATTTGTGAGTAAATCCATTAGGATTCTTGAGGAAATAGTTTAGATTAGTAAGTAGATCCATTTCAAGAGAATTTATGAGTAAACCATTAGGGTTCTTGAGGAAATTGCTGAAGGTTATTTAAGCTTAGATCTCTTCGGGTTTGGTGTGCTTATTGCTTATTTCTTCTTGGCCATTAGAAATTTGATCTTAGGTTTTTTCCACCTGCCTAGTGTTTGATACAATGCTTAATTGAACCAAATCTTGAGATATTCACTCCTAACTCAAAGGATTGATTGTTTAGGGTGTTCATTGGCTAGAATATATTGTGTATTCATGGAAACTTGTTGATAAATCTCTAATGGGAGTTAGGTTAGATTGTATTCTAAGTTGACTTCAATTATCATAGGAGTGAAACTAATTGATTGGAACATATTGCCTAGAGATTATTTTAATTAGGTTGTTAAGCAAATCTAGAATCCTTAGCTAAGCATTGGTCAATCATCCTATTCCACAAGAACCCCTTTATAGCTTATTGTTATTGCTCATTGCTCTATTTTATTTGCTTATTTTTGTCATTGTTAATTGCTTGGCTTGGTGTGTTTTATCTTGGATTTTAGATCTATTTTATTTTTTTTTATTATTATTTCTTTATGCTCATATGGATTGCTAGATAACAACAGAACTTATTTGTCTTGGATTATTGAATTTTGATTGAATCCTGATTATTTACAGCTCATCCATTTGGATTGATAACCTTCACGTGCTACAATGATATGAATGTGAAGTAGGGTATTTGAAACTTAATAAATACTGCTATCAAATTGGCATCGAGGCCGACTGGGTGTTTGTTTGCTATATTTAAGATTTAAACTTTCTAAGATCAAGTTCTTTTCTGTTTTTGATCAACACTCTGTGCTAACAACTCGTTTCTATGTTATTGCTGACTTTCCTAGTCATTCGATCTGTCCAGGTCAAGTGCACTGTCTAAGTTTCCAATGGACTCAACTTGCACACTCGATCCACCAGTGCCAAGTAAGCTCTTCTGGGTTTGATTTTTGGGTTTATACAGACACGATCCCACGTAAAAATTATAAACTAATCCACTACCTCGATAACATTCACTTGCTTCCAGGTAAATTGAGAGAGCAAATAAACAGAATTCAAATTTATCACCAAGATCTAGTTGAGATGGAAGACAACACACCACATGGTTTGAATGATCAAGCACCTCTTGTACAAGGGCCTCAAGCTAGAAGGCCAAGACATATGGAGCAAGCGATGCACCTAGCATTCACACCCAACTGGTTAGAAGTTGTTATGATACTACTTCTTGGTAATGTAAGATTTGGGCTGAGCTTCATGAGGTTGGGGTGGGTATACTTGGTCCTCAAGATTAGCAACATTGTTGCTTCTGTATGACAAATTCGAATTTGGCTTGTAATTATTGTATCCTTTGTAACCTCCCTGATTCTGCACAAAACTAACCTTTTCAACCTGATCATGCTCCCCATCTTGGACCTGTTCTTCCTCACTCGCACACACAGTGGACTAGTATCTTATGCACCAAAAGTAGCTAGTCCAATTTTTTATTCAAAACCTTGATCTCCTTTCTACTCACTGGATCAGATGCTATTGTGCCTCTCAAGTTTCTATCATAATTCTCACCATATTGGCCATCATCTTGGGAAAGGATCTCCACTAATTCCCTGCCCTCAGAGAATGACTCTAAGTTCTTTTGCAGAAAGCTGGAAATCTCATTGCGGATCTATTCATTCCTAGAATTTGAGAAAAAAATTAGCAAGGAAAGCATTTTTACACTCATCCCATGAAGTACTAGACCCTTGAGGTAAATGCTTCTCCCATATGTGGGCTTTGTCACCAAAAGAAAATGGGAACAACCTCAGCTTAAAATGCATATTCATTATCTCTGTTCATCTTAGTGAGGCAGCAAAGCCATCAAAATCATCACGATGATCAAGAGGATCCTCCACACACAGTCCATAAAATTTGTTGTTCATAACCATGAAAATCAGACCACTAATGTCAAAGTTGTTATTCTGAATAGCAAGAGGAACAACCCCATGTTGCTGGGTGTGAGTAATAGGTGCATCTCCTACTCCAATTGTTCTTGACCTCCTGTGATGAGGCCCTTGCACAGGACGTGCTTCTGTGTTTGATCCTTGTGATTTGTCCATTCCCCACTGATTTTTCTTGTTTATTGTAAAAGTGGCTTATCTGCTCTCTCAACTCACGTGGAAGTTGGTCAATGTTATCAAGATAACGAAGAAGGTTCTGGCTACCTTTGGAACGTGTCTGGATACAAAAAGAAAACTCAACTTGACCCTACGCTCGAGTTGGTACGTCGAGCTGAGTTGTGGAGTTGTGAAATCACCTGAAACAGAATGACAAAGGTAGAACCTCAAGTAACGTGGAACAAAAACAAACTTGATCTAAGAATATCTAAAATCTTAAATGTAGCAGTGTAAACACCCAAATGGAAACGATTTTAAATTGATACAGATATTTCCCCTATCAACTATCCTACTGTACCATCCTGCCATTGTAGTACAATAGTTGTCAATCCAATAAGGTGTAACTATTAATAATTAGGATATAATCAAATATATCTAATTCAAGCCAATCAAATATAATGATTTTTCTATCAACCTAATAAGCAAATAAACAAGCAATTAACTGGAAGAGATAACAATAAATCAAAATAAAATATGAAGACTATTGGAATGATAGAGCAACTTGCAGAAAACTGAGTAAAAACAATCAATGAGAAAGAGGACTCTTGAAGAATAGGAATAATGAATCAATGGTTCACTTAGGCCTACTAGGATACTTAACAAACTTCACACAGAGGGGTTCTCTAGGCAAGAAGTTCATAAACTCATGAATCCACTTTCATGGCAATCAATCTCAGAGAAGCTATCAATAGACCCTATCATCATAGGCATTCAACAACCTATCAGACATTAAGAAACAACTTATTCTAGCCAATAAACACCCTAAACAGTCAATCCTTTGAGTTAGGAATGTAAATCTCCAAGATGGTTTAGTCAGACATTTTATCCAACACCTTTTGCTTGCTAAAATACCTAAGTTCAGATTTCAAGTGATCAGAATGAATTAAGCATTAATTACACCAAATCATAAGACATCTAGACTAATCTTACAATTAACGGCCTAGAAAACTTAAGATCCACACTAATCTAACTCATTTCCTCAAGAACCCTAAGTAATCCTCTCAAAATCATTACGAACATTAAAACACGAGAAACTAGAATAAAAAACATAATCAAAAAGGTAAGGAAGAAATAAACAAGATTAAAGGAAGATAAAAATTGCATTAAAAATGAAGAACAAGGTTCAGATCTGAAATTACAAAATAGAGAATATTCTAGTTGTTCTTTCACTAAAGAGGCATTAGAACATGGATAAAGGGTTCTTATTACATAAGAAGAATATTTATACCCTCAATAATTAAATGGAAATAGTCAATAAAAATCTTTGGAAACATCTAGCTCGACCATGTGGATCGTGCTGAGTGTATGAGCTGGAGAAAATATGTGATCTGGCCGCCAACTCGATTGATGTGGTCAAGCTAGCACGTCGAGCTGACAAATGTGGGACTAACTCTAGCGTCACGGTCGAGTTACCAATCTAGCTGAATCCTAATTGTTCACTCTTTGACCTTTTCAGCTCCAAAGTATGTCTTCTTGTCAAGTCATGTTGAACCCTTTCACCTCTGGTCCGGATAAGTCTCCAAAGCGCCCAAATGCTCTCGATAATTACTCCAAATACACAATGTATGCAATGCAAATGGAAACTATGCATAGTGAAGCTAAATGACTCTAAAATGATGCAAACATAACTCAAATATATGAAAAATGAGCAGTAGAGACTCTTAAAATTAGTTGAAATGCATATATATGAACTCCCCCAAACTTAGTCTTTGATTGCTCTGAAGAAAACAAATAGAAACTAAAAAGGAAAAGAGGTTGCGGATGGGACTCAGAACCAAAGCAAGATACAAATGTAAACTCAATGTCTTAGTTAGTACTTCTGAGATACAAATTAAGCAAGCCTTACTTAAAAACTTTAGCCATACAATTCACAATTCAGCCTAAGTTCAGCTTCAACCTACACAAGCATTTATAGTTGATACCTTCCTAGGAGGCTAAGAACAACGGCCTTGGATCACTTTGTATGGGTTACGTGAATTTGGGTCCATTAGGAATAAGACACTGAGCTCGAGATGTTGAGGTCAAGTCCTAACTCTTGAGTGCACGGAATTGGATGAATCTTGACCAGCGAATTGATAAAAATGAAGTTACTTCTGGTGAAGTTTGAGCTTGATCCAATTAGCAAGTTAGTGTGGAGAGTTTGAAGATAACGACATAATTTCTAGTGATTTTGGTGAAGAACAATGGAGTGAATGAAATTTCCACAGGTGATGGATAATCCTATAGACTTTATGGACTTTTTCCTTGATAGATATGACACAGTAAGTCAAGGATTGAGAATGCTAGATCTTTTAGCAAATAATCAAACACATGAAGAGAGTTTTTGATAAAAAAATGCTTGATATATATGATTAAAGGAGTTTGAGGAACATATAAAGGAGTGAGGAAAACCCTAGAGTTCTAAAGGCCCACGAAATTAATAGTTTAAATGGCCTAAATACTACTTCAACATGATATTAAAACTTAATGTATTACTTAGATAAAATCAGTCCAGCTCCAAATGAAGTGAACTTCCTTCTTTGATCGTTCTTAAGAAATGTTGTCTAAGAAGCTAGATGAATAAGTGTATACAACACTGCCTCATGTAAAGACTTGTCTAGAAAAAGCAAAGGAAAAAGAGTGAAAGTGTTAACACCTCTGTTAGACAACCCTTAGATTTCTTGAATCACAACTAATGTGACTGGGTTAGCTATAGAGCTAAGGTTGCTTTCAACCCGATTGAGCAGGGTGCCAATCGCTTGTTGAAATCTATATGCTTTAGCTCTTGTGATTGATCCAAGTTCTTCATGTATTCCTTGCTCTAGTTCAAGTTGTGCTTGGTTGAGTGGTACTGTTGATGGGTCATTGTCTGATTGCACATTCTAGATTATTGTGAGTGGGTTTGTTGATCGGTCATTGTCAAATTATTTAATTTAAGCTTCTGTGAATGGTGTTTTTGATCGGTCATTGTTCAATTATTCAATCTACTTTTGCTTGAGTGGTCTTGTTGATTGGTCATTGTCATTTCTTATATCACCCCCTTTGTGTTGGGAAGGATTTGACCTCAAATCCGCACCTTCTGCAACATATGAAACCAAGTTAGCAACATTGAAGCTATTACTAATAGAATACTTACCTTGCAAGTCCAATTGGTAGGCGTTATCATTGATCTTCTTAAGAATCTGGAACGGTCCATCCACCCTTGGCATTAATTAGCTTTGATTTCCTCTTATTAGGAAATTGTTCCTTCCTCAGGTGTATCCAATCCAGATCTCCCTCCTTGAATACTATCTTCTTGTGTCCTTTGTTGGCTTTGTTTGCACACTTCTCCATTTTGGCTTGAATATTGATCCTTTCTTGCTCATGTATCTTCTTGAATACTTCAACCTTCTTCTTTCCATCCATACTAACTCCTTCACTCAAAGGTAAAGGCATTAAATCCAATGGAGAGATAGGATTAAAACCATAAACAATTTGGAAAAGAAAATACTTAGTTGTATAATGCACAACATGATTGTGTGCAAATTCTACATGAGGTAAACATTCTTCCCAAGTGTTAAGGTTATGCTTAATCAGTGCTCTAAGGAGTGTTGATAGTGTTATATTAACTACCTCAATTTGACCATAAGTTTGAGGATGACAAGTAGTAGAAAACAACAACTTAGTTCCTAGCTTTGACCATAGAGTTTTCCAAAATATCTAAGGAACTTAACATCTCGATCGAACACTATATACTTAGGCATTCCATGAAACCTAACAATATCTCTAAAGAACAGAATTGCAACATTAACAGCATCATTATTTTTATGACAAGGAATAAAATGTGTCATCTAAGAGATTCTTCCACAACCAAAAACATAGAGTCTCATGCAGTTCTAGTCCTAGGCAAACCCATAACAAAGTCCATAGAAATGTCATGCCATGGATGAAAAGGGATATGCATAGGTGTAGACAAACCGTTTGGTTGGGATTTGGGTTTAGCTAACTTACAAGTAGTGCATCTAAGACAATTCCTTTCAACATCGCTCTTGAGATCTGATGTGTGTGATTTTTGATGGTTTTAGAATCTTGTTTTGGGTAGCTTTGCATCCGTCTAGATAGTTTTCTGTTTACGTAGGTCTTTTTAGGTTTGTTTTCCTTTCTTTCGATTTGCATTCGGAGTTTGAAGTTTTATCTAGGAAAAGGAGCAAAAAGGAGCTAAAACTGGAGCTAAGGACAATTGGATCAGCTACTAGGCAAAAAAGATCGTTCAAACTTGGATCGTTACCTCCTGGATCACAGGGCGAGGACTGCTCGGAATACTCAGGAAAAGATGCCTCAGTCACAAGCCTCAACCTATCTACTGCGAGGGAAGATAAATCTATTACACTCGGACCATCCACTCAGTCTCAAC